>JAGVVM010021051.1:0-27114 GCA_019149425.1 Psidium friedrichsthalianum | reverse complement strand
CCTCACATATCTTGAGCTAGAAATTTTCAGATCATGAAGAACAAATACATAAGTTAATAATCATATAGATCTTTATGTAAACCTACTCCGTGATAGCAATTCCACTTCAACCGTAAACTCTATTTACCGATGATATATCCTCATTAAGACAATCCTATATCTGAAAGAAGAAGAAATTAAGTAGAACATTTAGTCAAAATATTATAAGGAATTACATTCCATAAGCATATAAACATCACTTACCTAACTCAAATTTTTCTGCTCTCAATGCACTCTTCAATATTAATCGCATACGTGCGCTCTTAACCAATCTTGAGTGCAAAGTAAAGCTTCTACAACTTTAGGAGTTAAGAACTTCGAAAGCCATCAAGCACTCGACCCAATGTACTAAAAGTTGACTCTGAAGCAACGGTACTTACGGGAATAGACAAAACATCTCGAGCCATCAAAGATAGGATTTTATATTTTGTGCCCCAGTAGTTTTCCACCACATCAAAAGGTCAAGATCAAGAGCCTCTTCATCTTTATCTTCAAGATATTGATCAAGCTCAGATTTATTGCCATCGTGCACTTTTTTCTTCGAGAGCATAAAGGTTTTCCGCCAAGCTTGGATGTCATACTTGCTGCTAGTTCATTGCCAACGGAATTGGAAACCATGCTACTAGAACTCAGACTTTGGCCACCACACTTTTTGACTACTTGAAGCAAAAGATTGCTCATAAAATTCATACAACTGCTCCAAAGCGTTCTTCACCTTATCATACATCTCATTGATTCTCAACTCATCATCATAAATTTGTTGATAACAGAAGCTCACATAATTCAACTTCTTCGTAGGATCCAACACAATAGCTATCAACACTAGCATATTCACCTTATCTAAACTCCCATAATATTTGTCAATTTCTCTATCATTTTCATACCCATAGTCCAAGCTTAGGATCCAAAGAATCCGCTCGTCTTTCAAATATTTGTACAAAGCAGCTATCCCCTCAATAACCATTGGAAGTAACATATGAACTCCCCGACATCAGTTTGGTGGCTTTATAGAACTGTTCTAGAAAATTGCAAAGAATAATGGCGTTTTCCCAATCATCATCATTAGGAAGATCATGGCTAAGCTCACCTACGAAAGACAAATCCTCTCTTCCATCCGTGCAAAGGCTTTTCTAAACTTTATGGCGGTGTCTAACATTAGTAAGTGGAGTTCCATCTAGTGGCAACATCAAGACAAACCGAACCCTTGTAAGTGATCCTTTCACTCTCAATGCAAGATTGAAATGTTTTGGCTCTCATGGGAGAGCTCCTCACATATTTAATTGCATTTCGGACATGTTCAAGAAGCACCTACCTTTGTCAAGCCATCTTTCACAATCAAGTTCAATATATGAGCAGTGCACCTCATGTGCAAAACCTTACCACCTAAGATCAATGACCCTTCTTGTGAAAGCTTATCCTTCAAATACCCAATTGCAACATCATTCGAACTAGCATTATCTACGGTGATTGTGGACACCTTTTTTTCTATTCCCCATTCGTAGATACATTTCTCCACCATTTTTCCAATCTCCCTACCCCTGTGACTATGCATCACCACAAAATTGATGATTCTTTTATGCAACTTCCAATTTTCATCGATAAAATGTGCAGTGAGACACAAGTAATTCATATTTTGAATGGAAGTCCATGTATCAGTCGTGAGTGCAATCCTAGAATTACACTTGCCAAAGTAAGTCCTCAAACAAGTTCTTTCACCAAGATATAACTTCATGCAATCTCTAGCCACTGTGAATCGTGATATATGTTTGAAGAGAGGTTGTAACTCACTGATATACTCACGAAATGCAACACGCTCAACCAACGAAAAAGGTTGCTCATCAACTATGATAAATTGAGCAAGCTTTTGCCTAGAACGATCTTGATCAAATGTCCAAGTCGATAAGACATTACCGCTACTAGAATCTCCCCCTGACTTGCCATCTACATTTACATTACGGGGTGCAAAGAATTTTTGTCTCTATCTATATTGCGAGGAAACTTCTTGCATGTTACCATGTGCTTCCTCTCGACGAAGTACCATTAGAAACACTATACTTTAACTGGCCCCCACAATGAATGCACCTCACGCTATTTGCTTTCCCAATCTTCTCATCTATGATTTTCGCAAAATGTTCCCAGCAATCGGATGTATTTTTCTTATCACGAGGAGGAAGATGAGCAGTAGCACCAGGTACCTTGTTCGTCGCACTCGCACCCATGGTCGGGGATGGCTCTTCTTCACCTTCATTGCTTGACAATCCCAATTCAGTGTCCGGAGTCATTTGCTCAAGTCCCTCCACCTCCATCGACATGTTATCTTGATACATCAACTTCACACATACAAAAATAAAATATAATTAGATTACATCAGCATATCTATCTACTGTTTCTAATCAAAGTATAAATACATTTATAATGGATTTCAAGAGCCAGGCAACCTCCAAAGGAATCCCCAACAAGATAAATGGGCTTATGTGGAGATGAGGCATACTCAGCTTTAACAGTTTTCTCGACGAATATCACCAGATCTAACATGAATAAATACAACGGAGTAGAAAAGATCTTTGTCAAGTTCTCAGTTAGTACTGCATGCTATTTCATTTCTTATAACCTTGGTTGAGTATTTAGAAGAAAATCTTCTCCATTTAAAAGGCTTATAAACCCACGTCCAGAAGTGTGCATCGTTAATAACACCATAAGAGTTTGAGAAGGAACTGCAGGGTCGAATATTGAATATAGCTTGAAGCAAGGGATGAGTATAATATCACATGTATGTAGGACTAAACGGAGTGAAAAGCGAGGAATGTAAGATGACATGAATGGCCCGTCAGCCTTCGCATTTTCACGACACAGCTCAAAAACATTCCACTCCACCGTAAGTTGTTGTCATCATGCATTGCAATTAAAAGGATTTGAAAGGGAGATACTTCAAATGGAGTCTGATCATAAACTAGGATATGCAAGCATCGAACTTCAAAAGCCCTGCAGTTTTAAGGTTTCTGCATTAAAATTCTTGGGCATAAGTACAAATAGAATCACAGAAACAAACACTACTACTTGTGCAGCATTTTGTTCCTTTGTAACGTGATTCACAACCTCGGAAATAGTACTTATCTATTAAAGAAATTTGGCTATACTAGTATTGTTTTTCACAGAGAGGCTCCAATATAAAATAGCACAGGGTATCAATGGATGCACATTAATCACTTCTTAAGAGCTTCAAGAATTTATATGCACAACTATGCACAGTCTGAAATGAAACAGACAAATAACTACCACACTGTACATATGCGTCAGTGAAAGTCAAAGGGCCAAGTGCATTTTAAACAGAATATGCACGGTCAAGACTAAAACATTTTAAACATTTTAAACCAAGATCAAGGGATCAATGTCAAGACCATTAACCACATCCAATGTCAAGACCAAGAAACAGGGGCTTCCCCAGTTCAAATTGATATGAATTATGGAAGAAAGCTACGATAAAAAATTACCTTTCCACTACACGGTGAACAGTCCAGTCTTGATTTTTCAATCCCGCAATCAGTACAAGGAGTATAAGGCCTTCCACCACTGAAATATTATGCGACCCTCACACCATGTTTTCACTGAAAACCAACAAAAACAGGCAAATGAAATCAGAACCAATGTCGACAGTTGGATCAAGACAAAGAATTGTGTATCCATTACCAGCATAAATTCGACCTACATCTACACTCTACAGACCCTCATCTAACAAAATGGGATCATAGGGAAAGCAACCTTGAAGGCAAATCGACCTCGAGCCCCAGTAACTCCTCGACCGGATCATAACCCACCTGCCATTAACACCACGGAAGCCAAAAAGAAAATCAAGAAGCAGTTTTTAAGCTCAATCAAGAGCTTTGGCGCTGAATCGTCACCCTCCGAGGAGGAAGAAGGAGAAGTTGCGCGGATGATGAGGGAAGGCCGTCTCCTCGAACGCAAGAGGACCAAGATGAGTAAGAAAATACAAATCGCATGAAACCAAATGGAGTAAGAAAGACATACCAATCGCAAGGCAGCACTGAAGGGATCCGACGAAAATTGTAGGGCAGAAGAAGTTCTGAACTTCTGGTGAAGACCGAAGATAGAATTTCAAAATTAGGGTTTAAAAAAAAAACCGGTTCCGCTAGAGGCCGCCAAGGGTCGCGAGGCCTATGATCATTCAAAGAGTCAAGATGCCGGAGAGTTAAGAAGCAGGGACTAAGCGCGGAAACTGGACGCCCTTTTCGATCAGGAACACAAGTTCGTGAGAGGTGGCGCGAGCGTGCCCAAAGTGCTACTGTGCTGGAGCACCGCGATGAGAGGAGAGATAGGGGATTAGGGTCGAGGACGGAGGAGGGAGCAAGTGCGAGGAGGCGGATGGCGGCGGTAGCGAGGCGACAGTTTCGGAGGAGATGTGAGGTTTCAGGCAGAGCCGCGGAGGTCTTGAGGGCAGAGCGAGAGGCGAACTGAAGTGGAGAGACGACAAAGACATCGCTGTGAAGAGTCTTCACCGAAGACCGAAGAAACTGGACCGGTGTAGAGGAGCCACTGCCAAAGCCCAAGTAGACCAGGCCCAACATCAAAAGTCTCTCTTAAAAAAAACCCGTTCCGGTTCCGTTCCTGTTCCGGAACCGCGGTTCTTTAAAATCCAGAACCGGGAACCTTAGGACGGCGCCGGGGGGCTTTTATTAGAAGCCGGGAACCGACCGCGGAACCTCGGTTCGGTTCTTCGGTTTCTCGGTTCTACCTGGAACCGTGCTCACCCCTGCAGGGTCACCGGAGCTCATCAGCCATTGGAAGAGGATCACGAAGCCTCTCAATCGGCAGGGGACCCCTCGCTAGCCTTGCCCGCAGTTGGCAAGTCTACGGCCACCTTCGCACAGCTGGCAAGGCTGGCCTCGCCCAAATCAATTTGGCCGGCGTCCACATCAGTAATTTCAATTCAAAATTACTCGAATGTATTGAATTGACACAATTATAAAATGTTTTTGACTCAATTGGCACAAAAGAAAAAAGAAAATTAAGGATTGAATTGACGACTTTTTTTTAGGTAATTTTCCTGTTTCATTTCCAAGCCCTGAGCACCCTCTCATCCTAACGTAACAACTTCCTGTCACAGCCAACCCTAACTTTCTCATTTCAAGATTTAACGGAACATGGTAGACTTTCAAGAGCACAATCATTCGAAAGTCACGATTCGATCGACATCTACACGTTCTTCGGAAAATCGACTCGCGTTTCCTCCATGTTACAAGCGGACAAAGAGGCTAAAAGCAGGACTCGCATATGGTCCTATAAAAGAAAAATTTTAGTCAAAGCAATCTTACAAATTAAACAAGGCCCTGGCGTCCCCGCCAAACGTGGTTCTGGAAGTGGATTCTTCAACTTCAAGCACCCTCGTGCCCTTCATCATTCCTAAGTCACTCCTTCCATGTCGTCCGCGCTAAGTTGATTAAACCGACGCTGAAGTAGACAACACGTTGACATCGAAGACTTTCCATTCCAGTCATGAATGAATCATGATTTTCTCCAAGTTTGGTTTTTACATCTCTCCACTGTGTACTGTTTATCAAGTAATCTGGCAACCAACCTTTGCAGAGTCAGACCGTGGTTAATAATACTAAAGAAATATTAATAGAAATATATTATATATTGTCAAAAAAGAATAGAGTCATGTGCTACTTGAATATCAAACCAACTCAACTTAGATAAACAACTCCACTCTAAGCAGTCAAGTTTTGCTGTGAACCGTTGACCAACCCTCTCTCTCTCTCTGTTGGTGTTGTGAGGATTGAGAACCCAATAAGAAAGGCCATTTTACTGTCCATTGAGAACATCATCGATCATCACATTCGCTGTCGTACAAGTTACAGCTTGCACCTCCATTGACCTTGATGGAATCTCTGCTTCGACCTGCATTCATGACATGATCTCATGGTTTTTTCTCTCTTCCTGGTTGCATACTTCTTCCATGGCTAGCGGAGACCATCATCCATCAACCTCATCTTCCTCCGAGATCAAAGCCAGAGTGAGCTCATGGCGAGGCAACAATGCAGTACACCCGGTCGACATCGACATCGATGCTGGCACGGCTGTGCCTGCTCCGAGTCCCGTGGTGTCCAGAGAAGTCAAGCATTTCAGAAATGGAAGCCCCTGCTCGTGCCCTGCTTCATTCTCGCAAACACTGTCGTGTTTGTGATCACTATGTACGTCAACAATTTGTCCCCAGAACTCCGTCTCTTGTGTCGCCAAGTTCTTGGGCAGATTCTCCTTTCAGCCCTTCAAGGAGAACCCTCTTCTTGGCCCTTCATCATCATGTGAGTCTCATTCCTCTCTGATTCTCCCGGTTTTTCATCTACTTTCGGCTCTTTAACTTGCACAACCTATTTGTTGGATTTGGGTTTCTCAACAATGAGGCTCAGGATGATGGTGGAACTCCAGCTTCAAGCTTTTTCTTAGTGAAGTCCTCCATGACTAACCATTTATTACATGTGTATATTTGTCCCTGAAAAATCCCACTTGTGTCTTAGGCTTCAGAAAATGGGTGCTCTGGAAGTTAGCAGGGTAGCGGACAGACACCAAGTGTGGCTCCTAATAACCTGCATCTGGTTGCATGGAGGATTTTTCCATCTATTAGCAAACATGTTGAGTTTTTTAGTCATTGGAATTCGGCTGGAGCAGAGTTGGGTTCGGTACGTATGTATCTCAGCAGTTTTGCTTGCTCAATTTAATGTCGTGCTACTCAAATTGTCTGATGTGGCCCTGTCAATTTTTCGTCCATAAATTAATCCCAACTTGTTAAAAATGCAAGTATCTCAGCGAATTTTGGCGCGTAACCTCTGTTTTCTCTTTTCTACGTGCAGTGCTGATCGGGTCGCTCTATGTCATCTCGGGACTTGGAGGAAGTCTGATGTCATCCCTCTTCATCCAGTCCAGTATATCAGTTGGTGCTTCTGGTGCACTTTTCGGGTTACTGGGAGGGATGCTCTCCGAACTCATCACTAATTGGTCTATTTACGCTAACAAGGTACTTATCTGCACAGCATCGACATGTGAACATTCAAATGAGGGATTCAGTTTGGAAGTAAATTCTGTAGTAGTTTCTCATGAGACAACCGATTCAATTCTGCGTGCTTTCTCAGGTAGCATCATTCTTGACCCTCCTGGTCATCACCGTGATCAATTTGGCAGTCGGGATTCTTCCGCACGTCGATAACTTTGCTCACCTGGGAGGATTCCTGGCAGGCTTCCTGCTTGGATTCGTGCTGCTCATCCGACCCCAGTATAGCTGGATCGCGCAGAAGTATACTCCGCCAGGATATGCATCCGCTCCTGCGAAGCCTAAATTCAAGACATATCAGTGCGCATTGTGGGTCATTCTCTGATTGCCTTGATTGTAGGGTAATCTTTCGGCAAAACTGGCCTTCTATCATCTCATGACATTGCATAATCTACATTTTGTAATACATTCTTGCCAGTGATTTCGATGCTAAGCCCTAAATCGAAATGCTGCAGGTTCATTCTCGTATGGTGATGCTTCTGCGGGGCGTGAACGCGAATGATTATTGTTCCTGGTGCCACTACATGTCCTGTGTTCCGACTTCCAGATGGAGCTGCAAGGCTGGGCCGGCCTCATGCTCGGTAGTCATTGCTCTCTCACTCTCACTCTCACCCTCATATGCCAAATGATTGCGCTAATGATCAATTGGATTACCTTCTGTTGTAGTCTGACCAACTAGGGAGCCAGCTGAACTTGACTTGCTCAAGCAATGGAAAATCAAGAACATACACATTGCCTGGTGCTACCACTTCCCAGATTCAGGGTCTCTGCACTCAGCTTTGCAATTGAAGATCACACGACGATGTCCATTGGATTGTAGTTAGAGCCCAAGATTGGTGCAAATTCGTTTCACGGACAATTTCTTGTTTCTCGATACCGAGTACTCACTTGCCATCTATTCGGAAAAAGTTCGTCTCTCCTGGAGATTCCGCTGCGAACTGGGAAGTCTGTGAAGCTGTATGTCTATGTGTAGGTTGAGTTTAGCTTAGGTTTCGATTGGATCCAAGGGTAGATGGATCAATACGCGAGAGGGGATGGCTTGTCTTTACAATGTGATGACTTTCAGTAGAAGGCCATGCTTTTGTTTTGGCATTTCCAGTCATGAATAGCTAGTTATTTTTATGCGGTCCCAACTCATAAGATTTGATTTGATGGTTATATAGCAGGAATAGTTTCTGCCAAAAAGAGTATTTATTGACTTGAAAGAGTAAACGTCCGATTGATTGAGTCGGACCCATCTGAGATCTCCAAATGTTGGGGAGTTTCTCACCGGATCAAATTGTGAAATAATCATATCTACCATAGTTGATCAAGTCTCACCCATTTCATCACATGTTGGCAAATGAGGTAGATCCTCAGAGTGAAGTCGAAGTCGACGGAGCACGAGAATGCTAGGACTGCCACACCAAACAGCTTGATGAGTATAATGGTCTGACTAAGACAATGTGCATGTTTATTTCCTTTCTCTTTTCTGCCTATTTTTCACGTAAGAAATGATTATGTGACTGCCATTAATTTACCGTGAAATTAACAGTTTATTCTGGCCACACAAAAACAAATGAAATAATTAAAAATTATTTATGGGGTTCACTCCTTTAATAATTTGTAGCTTGCAACATAACATAATGTTGCTCTTACAGTTACCCAAAGATTATTATGCAAGCAAATCTCAAAATCATTGGTTTGAGTCTGCAGCTGGGCCTGAAAAATGGTATTTGTTGGCATCGTTGCAAGGCAGAAAGGCCTAATAATGTCTTCGTGCCCACTTTCTGAATTTTATCTCCTGACGGACTTTAGTCCCGCAGGGCCTAAGTACGTATAAAGAAGTCGTTAACATAGTTTCCCGATTCAAAAAGTCGAATGCTCTTTTAAAATCGAACTCCTGAACACAATTATACATTTTTCCGACTCCTCTTCTAGAGTAGGGAAGGATTTAGATGGATCTTGGGATATGCTTGTTCCCAGATCGGTTGGGTATTCAATTTCACCCTACCCTGGACCTACTCTAAATGCATCAATTTACACCACATGGTAGGGTACAGTGTGACCATGTTATGATATGAACCCCTCCTCTCACCCGCGTATTGCGAATCTCATCCAATATGATGTCATCATGTGAGTGCGAACAATAATGATTGGTCAAGTACCCCGGCGTCATCAATGTCATGTGGTGCAACCGTAATACTGAATACATTCGTCGGAACCACCCTAGAAGCTAGAACCGTTGGTTTTACAAGTTCTAAGGCAATTTAAACTACACCGTACATAACGTGGTAATTTTCATTATCAAAAATATTCAGCATTTAAAATAAAGTGTATTCATACGAGAAATGATAACCCAAAACTGCGCAGAAAAGGAGGAAAAAAAAAAGAATGACGAAAAGAATCCATAAATAAGTAAAAAAAAAAACTTTGCTGCCTTAGACTGGCTTCTACAGCTGTGCCTGGACCATCATTGTTTATCTCATTGTCCTCATTAGATAATGTTAACTTGCACCCCAAAATTATTGTGGAAAAAAAAGAGAGAGAGCAACTCGACCAGGTAGACTCAGGTCGAGTTCACCTGTCCACAACCCTACCTCCCACGCAAATCCCTAGACAGGAGCGTGCAGGCTTTTCTATCAGTCCACTCAGGCACTCAGCCGAAAGAAATGTCCTTGAAGGTTCTTACATTGTTGCATGCTGTCGCTGCTCCATCTTCTTCAGGATGATTCTCCATGAAGTAAAAGTGGTGCAGAGAGAGAGAGAGACGCGCGCACACACACACACATGGGAGAGGTTACGAGGACAAGAAGATGGAGATGAAGGAACTGCAAGTTTTCAAGTGGGATCGTGCCGCGACTGCAAAACATGGGTGGGAGGTGAGAGTTCAAATTACAAAAGCAAAAGATCCAGACAGCTTGATTTCCTCTGTTGACTTAGAACGATAAGTTTAAATTCAGCTTGATACGGCCGTTGCTTCTCGACAGGGCGGGGAGGCCTCCTCCGCGTAAGTCTCCGAAGACGATCGATGATGGATCAAAGCTGGGCATGTAAGCAATTGAATCGAAGCAACACCACCACTCCCTTATATAGTATAAACAAAATATACAGTTATCACACTTAAAAAGAAAATAGCATCGATAATTTTTTTACAAGATCTGTTCGCATGGTACGACATATAGTTAAACGAAGTCATAACGTAAACAGTACGTGAATAAGCTCGTGCCTTGTTCAAAATGACCGGTTTAGAACCTATTTAAACAAACTAACATGTTTCAGTTAATTTATTTGCGTGCATGTCGTTAAGCACCGTTAATATTTAAAAAGAGATTGTCATGTGGTGCAACTGTAAGATCTGGATATCACAATATGGCCACATCAAATGATTGCAGTTTGGAGACGATCCCTCGAAACGAGCTTGTCACAACCAGTTGAAATTAGAGTTAGGAGCGAATATGGGGGTATGACGAATTGGACAAGGTGTGCGACTCGTGACACCAATGTGAGGAGTATGAATGAACCAATTAGAAACCAAACAAAGGAAAATGTTGTTTGGGCTGTGAATATTAGTTGAATCAATTCATAAGAAGCGTCTCGGTGGTAACGGAATAGCGTAGCTTCTTCGATAGCGCCATTAAAAAAAAAATGTGTTCTTAGAGGGTTTTTACCTGCAGCATTGAGAGCGCTGTCAAGAGAGGTGTTCTCATAGAGTTTTCACCTGTGCATCAACTGCCAAAGCGTGAGGCTCAAATGCGATGGAGCAAGAAGACCAATATTACCTTGAGAGAGCTAGGTTAATATAACACGACGTGATCGACCGACTTCCGAGAGATCCAGGTGGCTTTCAAAGATGAAAGCGTTGACCGATCGAAAAGCGCTGGTGATGGGATTTTGAGTTTGGAAAGGAAAATGAAGAAAAATCTTCCCTGGGAAGTGTCGAGCCGTTCCAGAACTTGGGTCAATAAGCTACGCCTGGACAATGTGAGGGCGAACCAAGCCCTAGGCGGCGAACGCGAGGCCGGACCTTGCCTAGGCAGAACGAGGCGAGCCCTCGCCTGTGGCCGCGAGGCCTCCCAACCCACATCCACCAGACGAAGACGAGAGAATTTTTCTGCTTTGGTCGGGTTCTGCTTTGAAATAACGAAAGCATTTCGGATCTTTATTTAAAATGATTCATTTCAAACTGTTATTTGGAGAAAATAAAGATATTTCATGTCTTTATTTGAAATTTTTCCTTAAATGCTCGAGCCTTTAAAAATTTCTGAAATTTGAAATCACAAAAGAGGGAAGAAGCAAGAACTCAGACTGGAGGCCGAAGGGGAGAAGTACACTGAGACGAGACGAGACACGAGAGGATTGGGGAGGGTCTGACTTCGGGTGGTAAATACCATGCAATTTTGTACCGCTTTTTTTAACTCTACAAAGAATATAGATTTAAAAAAAAAAGATTAATGAATGAGCTGTGAATATTCTCAAAAAGGCAAAGAAAATAGATAATTATTTTATTCCGAAAAAGGGTAAAAAAGAAAAGAAAAGAGGAAAGGGGCAAAAATCATAAAAGAAAACCAAACTGACGTGGACGGCTCACTGACAACCTGAGAGATTTTTTTGCAGAGACAGTGAGGTCGAGTCTTCTTTTACCGCGAAACCCGGACTCCAGTCCCCCGCCCCGCCCCGCCCCCGATGCCCCGGTCGTATCTTGCCACGTGGTGCCCTATTTACTTATCACTGACCCACAATCCTTACCATGGCTACGTTTATTTTAAGGTTAATATCATAAAAAATCGTTGAATTGAACAACACGCGACACTTTGCGGATACATCGATATAAGACCTCTATCCTCAGTTTGTCATATTATGCCGGTACGAGATTTTTTCTTAACATTAATTCATTCTAACGAAAACTGACGAATGATAAATTTATTATAGATATTTCAATTTAAAATTTCTTACGATGAAAAAAATTAATTTTAGATAAATTTATCACGAGAATATAATTTAGGAATTTTTGTGGTTGAAAAATTAGTCAAGTGTGTCAATTTAAGGTTTTTCGCAGTGTTAACCCTTTATTTTTAAAAAAATTAAATATTTTCTTAAAAATAACTATTTATGTCATTTGAAATAATTAGGTGATGAAAAATAATTTCGTTGTTTACAACCATTTTATGTCTAAATTTTTTGAGATAAGCGATACTTTTAGAAAATTATTTTCGAAATTATTCATTTTTCATTGAAAAAACACACCGCTAAGTTCATCTTCAACTTTAGTTTTTCCTCTTTCGAGGACGAAATATTTGTTAATTATGTACACCATCAAGTAAGCGCAATGTTAACACGGTAAGTAAAATTTTGCTACGTAAGATCTTACCGATGTGAGCATAATTCATGAACACCATTCGATTGAGTAGTTCGTTTTGTGAGCTTGATTACGTGAGAAGGAATCAAATGGCCAAATGGCACAAACAGCAAAATTTTAGAAGACATCAAATTATATTCAAATTCGAAAGGGGCCATTACATGCGAGATCCATGAATGCTTCTTCATAGTTCGTCGTCTTCCTCGGATCCTTTTTTATTCAATTTGATCTCTGAATCGTACGAATTTGCTTCAATACAGTCCTTACTATAAATAAGGATTGTTAGGTGACATAGGAGAATGACACTATTAATTGATATGGACAATGTTAGCATCCACGTGAAGTCCATGCGTCGTATCCCCGTCCATGACCATCGAACTGAACACCGCCTATTATCGTGGCCAGCTATTGCTTTCGTTGCAATCAAACCGCCACTAAACTCGATTGCGCGACCGCTAATGATGCTAGACGACCACTATCGGTAGCGGTCGCCCGCGCGACGATGATCAAAGATCAGACATGGACGGCCATGGCGATAAGAAGTCAAGCAAAAATAGGACGAATTAGCTCGGGAAATTCTTGAGCGATCGTAGATGGCCTCGGCAATAGTTAACGAGGAGCCTAATGCACATGGTAAATCCCTTTTCAATATGAACGAAGGAGACAAGACCGCACGTGAATTTCTCATGATCACTTCCTCCGCCTCACTCCCACTTCCACCTTTCGCTTTCTCTCTTTAATTTCATCATAACCAACAGTGTCCTCTCTCTCTATCGCTCTCAGCTCGAGATGAACAAGTAGGAAAACATTCGGGAGGCAACTCTGACGAAATTTATCCGATCGGATCGGAAGAACAGTAGAAATAAGAAAATAAATAACGCGATTTATTCAAATTCGTCGAGAAAAAAGTTACGTCCTGCAGTCTGTATTATTAGGTTTTCTGTTGCACGGTTACAATGAACGAAAAAAGACAATATATATAACTAAAAAATAAGCTTCACAAATAATGGACCAACTTAAATAAAAGCCTAAAACCTATATTGTCTCGGGGTGCTGCCCTCACGCCTCTGCCCGCTCACCAGCGAGCGAGGCAGCTGTTCGCTCACCGGAGAGCAGAATCCTCGCCCGCTGACCGGCCAGCGGGACCTTCGTGTCGGGGACGCTGCTCCTGAACTCTCGCATTTCGTGCGTAGGGATCACATCTCGTTAGTTCATACTTCTATTTTCCTAAACTCACGTGGGCATACCTGATATGAGAAACAAGGGTCTCGAAATATTCGCCAACTCCAACAAAATCATTATGCGTTGAACGGCTAATGGGTCTATAACTATAACAAGTCGTTCCGCCAAGAGAGACGAATAAAAATCTGGGTCGGAGCCAAATATTGGTTGGCCTGAGAAATGAGAAAAGCCAGAGACGAGACTTCGCTAATGAACACGAGCGACGACGAGGTGGCCGGAGAACAAAACAGCAGACGAACTCGGAAGTCGCAAGCCTGGTCCACGCCGGCCGCCGGAGTCCAAGTGGGCGGCGAGAGAGAGAGAGAGAGAGAGAGATGAACGGGGAACGAAAGATGCGGAGGGAGTTTAATGCGAGAATAAAAGAAAATTAGGAGAGCTGAATGTTGTCAGACAGTGGCTTTGACGTTGACAGAACTTGAAGGTTGATGTTGACAAGACCCCTTTGAAGATGGGGAGAGAGTTGGAAAATTGTGATTTTTTTTTTTTGGGAATCCTACAAAAGTAAAATAATTTCTCCAAAAATTAGTTTTTTCTTTTTTCTATCGCGAGGGGTCTACTGGAGGTAAATATGTTGAATAAATATATGAAACGACACCCATTTGCCGTGAGTAGTTATTGTTTATCGAAAAGATAACAGTAAATGAGGTACGAGTTAAGATACAGATTAAATTTGTTTTACACAAAGAATTGTAAGTTTATCCTATATTCTGTCGAGATCGGCGCACAATAACAAGGAGTAAAGTGTAAAAGCAGCTGTATACAGAATTTTATCCTGATTCACCTTAAATTAGGCTACGTTCGACATGTGATTTAGCTATAATTAGTACCTCGCACCTTTCATTGTATCCCTCAATTATAAGAGAAAATAAGTATATAGTAGCGACTATTCATAAGCGGGACTCACGTACTTTCATGTTGCGGGAGAGTATGAACTACACCCTAACATATTCATCTCGCAGATCAAAATACATGAAAATTGAACTGAGGTCACACCGACCTTAGCATCGCCTCACTTGGGGTTGCGTAACCTCGACAATTGTCGCTCCACCCGATGTCCCATCATCTAAGTTCATCCATTCTCCCTTTTTTCTCTCGAAAATTTCTTTACAAGCTTAGACATCACAAGGGCGAAGGATATTTGAGCATTTCCATAATGCTACTTGAGGGGTTATGAATTTTTTTTTCCTTTCCAATTTTACCCTCACTAAACTATTTAAATTTCGATTTTCACCCTCGCTCTCACTTCTCCGATGCACATCGGATTGCCATCGAGGTTAGATCCGACACCAGCAGCTTTTGCGTGAGGTCACATGACCTTAGTGTCGCCTCACCCGGGGTCGCATGAACTTGGCGGTTCATCGCTTGAATTTGCCCTCCGCTACTCGTGCTTTCATCCATTCTCCTTATTCTCATTACTTTAGATGCATAATGTTAAGTAGAAATTGCAATGGAAAGCTTCAAAATCTAAAGAGAGTAAAAGGGGAAAAAAGTATGGATCCTCGAGGAGCGCTCGTGACATAATCAACTTCATGAAAATTTGGGCGAACGTTGCCGGGGCCTTTGGAGAGGGGATGGAGTAATCATAACGACCTCGGCTTGAATGGGAAATCCAAGGGAAAAGCAAGACAAAATGCTCAGACCTGGGCCGGGGTGGGGGACCAAATTGAAAAAAGAGAAATTGAAAATCTCTATCTGGAGATGGAAATTGTCCCAAAGTGTGTATATAACTGTCACGTCCTGTCGTTTTGTCCTTATTTTTTCAATAATATCACTCTTGGTGAATCATAGGCCTTCCCCTCAATATGAACAACTTGGAGCTATAGCCCTTTAATAATTTTAAAAAAATGATATAATAATTTTAAAATTTTGATTAAATATGCAATGTGGCCACTGAATTTTTAATCCGTTTCATGTGATCCATGAACGGTGTCATATGCAACGTCGTCCGTGAACTTTTAATTTGTGTTGTGCGGTTGTAAACTTTCGGTACATGTTTAAATCAATCCCTGAATATGTAAAAATGTACAGTGTTACCTTTAAAGTTAAATTAACGGAAGGCAAAATTAGATATCAAATTAAACAAATTAAAATTCGAATATGACATAATACATCGAGCTAAAATTCATGAACCATGTTGAATATATTAGACTAAAGTTCAGGAATTACTTGTGTGATATAGTGCTCACAGAAGATGTGAAAAGAAATAGGGATTCAAGAAACTCAGAAGAGCTAAACCAGAAAGCTCTCTATAAAGCAGGATTTGAATCATCAACTGAGGTTTAACGAGTGAGATATATTGTGATTTAATTAGAGATATGCCGAATGCTTTGTCAAATCTCGAGGTCGACAAGGAAGGTGTTTCTCTGATTATCATCCATCGAAACTATTTTCCATTCCATTTTGTATTTCTTACGACCACGACCAGATTTATCAAAAGCGTAATAGGCAATATCGGAGACTATCTGCTTCTTAATCAAGAGAAGTTCGAGCGGCTAATTAAGGGTGATCAATTCAGGATTATGGTTCCCATTTTAGAATCAGAAAAAGTTTCCTAAGGATCGGTTCTGCGAAATATGAATTGGGAACCACTCGCTCGTTTATGAATTCTCCGAGACCGAATCATTGGTTCGGCTCACGATCAGATCCCCGATTACAGTTCCTATAGAGTATCAATATCAACTAAAATAGAAAAAATGGAACCAATCTCTAGCTATTAAGGAGGAGAGCTTAATTTGGGACTTTGACAGTGCATTATCTATGTTTGCGTACAGTATTATTAAGGACAATGTCTTTATAGCCGGCAGCATTATTGTTAGCATGGAGTCGAGCATCGTGAAAAATGCAATAGCAGTTGATCAACATTAACACACGTTTTCAAATACATCAATAGTATACAACGCACATCACATATGAAATAAATTGGGTCTAGATTTTTTTTTTTTATGGGTGCTTCCGTACTATAGGCTTTTGCGGGAGATGACTTTAATTAAAAGGATACAATTTATATTATACAAAGAGATCAGTTCGGTTGGGCCGATTGGATAGTTCTCATTTGAAATCGCGAATCGAACTGGTACCTGCTGGGTTCAGAAATTGAAATTGGAGAATCGGATATCCAAAATCAACTAATTGGTAAGAGCCGATTTGATTCGGATGAATCATGCAGTTTTTTACTCACCTTAGCGGTAATGTCCATACCGTAACTCGTGATTTGAGTATCATACGAGGAAATGTACGAAAGTATTTGTCATTGGTACAAAAAAAGAAAGAAAAAAAAAAAAGCGGAAACAGAGAGGAGCAAGAGGCGCAATAAATTTTTCTTTAAAAATAATTGGTGAGGATCATAAATGTTTTTTTTTTTTTGGGGGGGGAGTTAATTTGAGTGCATGGATGGGAGATATGTATGGTACACGGAGGAGGGATGGAGAGACTCGGAGGCAGGCAATGGTCTTTCCTTCATCGTGCATCATGCAACTGGCCAGTGCCCAGTTGGGGTCCTCAATAATGCCAAAAAGATGTTCGCCTCTTCCTCCGCACGATCACACCCATCGACGGTCCTGATTTCCCGGGCTAACTCGATACTTACCACCGAAACGGAGCGTTTCGTTTCATGTGGTAGGAAAGTGAATCGCAATCGCTGCGAGATGGGGTGCGATGGTGCGACTGCAGAAATCACAAATAAAATGATAGTGGAAACTAAGAGAAAAGAGAAGAGGAGAGCTTACGATATCAAATTCCCTCGTACACGTCAGCCTCTGTGGGGACCACCTCTTCTTTTGTCCTTTCTTCCTGCTC
The DNA here is from genome assembly GCA_019149425.1 of Psidium friedrichsthalianum. Lineage (NCBI taxonomy): Eukaryota > Viridiplantae > Streptophyta > Magnoliopsida > Myrtales > Myrtaceae > Psidium > Psidium friedrichsthalianum. The sequence goes on along the minus strand of JAGVVM010021051.1, from coordinate 9,637 downwards.
CTCGCATGCTCTGCTTCTCTCTCTCTCCAATTCTCTTAATCCGTGCTTTGCTCTCTCTTGTATCACTTCCTGTCAAAGTTTTTTTTTTCTCCCTCTCTCTCTCTAGCTTAGCCTCCCTTTAGGAGCTACCACTGATACTCTTCTGCGATTTCCTCCACCCGCCCCCCCCCCCTCTCTCCTCTCTCTCTCGATCCCTCGCTCGCGCTGAACGTTTTCAGTTATCGAGCCGAGCATTAGCCGAGCTGGTCTCTCTCTCTCTCTCTTTTCCCTTTTCTCTTCGCTTTCCATCGGAGTTGAGAGAGGACGCCGAGGTTGTCGTCCGAGATGCGACGGAGAAGAACCAGGGAGTAAGCTCGCTCCGATGATAGGTAGATAGGAGCTTTCCTTTGACCTCCTCCTCCCCCTCCTTTTCTTTTGGTGCCGAACTTGTTTTGTCTCGACTGTCGTCACTTATAAACGTTTCCTGTGCAGCTTTGCTTGCCGTCTCTGTGCTGGGTGTGACTCGATTCGTTTGGTAATCGCGAATGCGGAATCGCTGACGATTTTAATCCCCAAACGATGGACCCTTTTTATCTCTTTACTGGCAGAAGACCTAAAATGGTGGAGTTTTGATTTCTTTTCTCATTTTTCCTCACGGTGGCCCAACGAGTGATTGGCTTCAGTTTTTGGAAAATGGTATTTTTTTCCTGAAAGAACAGGTGAATATTTTATTGTTGGCTTGTTTCTAGAAAGTTCTTTTCGTTTTCTTTTTTTTATTTTTCGTTCTGGGAAAGGGTTCCGGATTCCATTGAATCTGATTGCTTACCTTCATATTCGATCTTGTTCCCTCGTTTTCCTCGGACTACATCTATCTTGTACCCTAAAGAATGTGGCTTCACAGTTTTTAATTGCAGCCTCATTCGCTTTTTGGAGCTTTTGTTTGGTCTATCTTTCTGCATGATGCTCTGCATTGCGTAGACTCACAATTGGAAGACTCGGATACTTTTGGGTGGCATAATTTTCTAGCAGATGCTTGTGAGATAGACTCCTTTTGGGTGTCATCCTCCTAGATCTTCTTTGAGGGCTCTACTATGTTGTATTCTGTGAAGTTTTGAGTTATTGCGATTTTTAACGTCCCTTCCTCTCGTGGGGTTGGGTTGATAATGCGGATGATAGAATCGGTACTCATCATTTAGATTCGTTTGTTGATTCGAGACCGATCAATCGGAAAGGAGAATTCGACCCAACTTTCACGTTCAATTGGCTTTTCACCCACTTAAATGGCGGGGTGCAGTTCAGGGCCCGATTTAGATTCACTCCTTCAATAGATTTAGTTGGGTAATCTCTTGATAATGCGTTGGAGGATTCTGGAAGAAGCATCTAGAAAGTTAATGCAACACTAGCAGCATCAGTCATAGTGATCGCATCTGTTTCGGATGGTAGATTCTCTAATAGATCATTGACGGGTTTTTCTGGATTTTCTGTATAGTAGATTGGTCTAGAAGGCACTCGTGGTTGAATCTCGAGTGGAATCAATTGGCATTAGATATCAATCTATTTGTGGCTGAGCTGAAATTCCTTCTTTCAACGCTTTTTATAATATATTTATGGTACTAGTTTTCTTTCCTCGGCCGAGTGTATTTGAATACCGCTCTTTTTCTTAAAGATCATCGAATCAGAGAAGTGCATGCAAACATAGTGTTCTGTGCTTCAGAAACTAAAGAATACGGCTGGACCGGTTCGGTCATGCAGTGACGGGAAGTTTGCCTAGCGTGGTATCATTTAGCTTTCAAAACCTAAAACAGATGACTGCGGGACTCTATCATTCTGTTCTTGTACCATTCCATTGTTTGTGAGGTTGATCTCACGGACGTAGATTTCACTTTTCAGTTTTTATTTTTCTTGGAGTAGGTATTATTAGAGAAATGTGAGCATCAGCCTGCTCATGTCCTTGTAAGAAGTTCTCCACTTCTGTTCTTGAAATGACCCGTTCACCCAGTTACTCTATGAATTTGTGGAGGCTAAGTGATGATCTCGGCTGTAGATGTAAAATTTGTGACATGTTTTGTTCCATCAAATGTTGTGACACATTTGTTATCTTTTTTGATGCTTGTGAGAGATTGCCTGTTGTTTTTTCTTGCTTGCCTCATTAATTGTCCATTGTCTTTTATAGTTCCCCCAAATCTGCTTTCATTTCCTTGGATAAACTATCTCCCTCTTGGGATTCTTTTCCTTTCGCAGAACAGTTAACTGAGCTAGAAATGTTGCGTTTTGTATTATGATGTGAGAAATTACTGCTAATTGTATAGTGCCATCTTCTTCTGTAGCCACACTATGAGATCTAAGGTTGAGGCAATGGGAAGTGGTGTCTACACCTGGAAATGAGGAAAGACAGCGTTGGAGATCTGAAGAGGACGCCTTGTTACGTGCATATGTAAAACAGTATGGCCCAAGGGAGTGGCACCTTGTGTCTCAACGCATGAACACACCCCTTAACCGTGATGCCAAGTCCTGCTTAGAGAGGTGGAAGAACTACCTGAAACCAGGTATAAGAAGGGATCCCTGAGTGAGGAAGAACAGCATCTTGTCATCCAGCTTCAGGCGAAACACGGCAACAAATGGAAGAAAATTGCTGCTGAGATCCCAGGCCGTACGGCTAAGAGATTGGGGAAGTGGTGGGAGGTGTTTAAAGAGAAACAGCAAAGGGAGCAAAGGAGAACAAAGGTGCTTTACCAATCGATGAGGGGAAATACGATCATATATTAGAAAACTTCGCCGAGAAGCTAGTGAAGGAGAGATCTACCCCAGCACTTCTCATGGCCACAGCAAACGGCGGCTTCATTCACACCGATTCACCAGCTCTTGCTCCCGCTCTTCTACCTCCATGGCTTTCGAATTCTAATAGCACCCCGACTCTGAGGCCTCCTTCGCCATCAGTAACCCTAAGTCTCTCCCCTGCAACAGTTCCAGCATCTCAACCAATCCCGTGGCTGCAGGCAGATAGAGGACTTGATAACGGTTCTCTCTCACTGACCGGTTTGCCTAACCACGTTCCACTCCCTACTTCTGGAGAAAATATCTTAATGTCTGAGCTTGCTGAGTGCTGCAAGGAATTGGAAGAGGGGCACCGTGCTTGGGCAGCACACAAGAAGGAAGCGGCGTGGAGGCTGAAACGACTAGAGTTGCAGTTGGAGTCGGAGAAGGCGTGCAGGAGGAGGGATAAAATGGAAGAGATAGAGGCGAAAATCAACGCTCTCAGGGAAGAGCAGAAAGCTTCTTTGGACAAGATTGAAACAGAATACAGAGAGCAGCTGGCAGGATTGAGGAAAGATGCAGAATCCAAGGAGCAGAAGCTGGCTGAGCAGTGGGCAGCGAAGCATGTGCAGCTCTCTAAGTTGGTTGAGCAAATCGGTTTAGACCCCGGATTGCAGATCACAACAGGCAGTGAGAGTTACCGTGATCCGTGGTCCTTGATAGACACATTTCTTTCTTGTGCCTATCATGTTATTCAAGTCTGCTTATTAAAATTCCGAGACTCCCTTTTCCCACCCAACAAACACCCACACACCCACCTTTACATATATCTCAATAACATTACAGAGCTTTCCATCCTCAGCGAAGTCCTCTGAGACCTTCTGTATGGAAATATACCAGGCAGACTGCCTTCATAATTATCTATCACTTTGTTGTCCTCCTGGTCAGCGGCTTGGATGGTTTACCTTGATTGATTCCCATGGGAGACTTTGTTCCAGGCTTGCAGCAGAACATAGAAGGAAGTCGAGATCTGCACATGTAACTGTTGAGGTAAATCTTGTAGTAGCTCTGAAATTGATGCCTGCCATTCTACATGGTCGAAGGATGCTTCTTGGGTGTTATCGCAGTTTCAGATTCATGATGCGATCGAGTGTTGCGATGGCATGTATCGCAGTCGTGTTTTTGCATGATCAGCCCAGCGGTAACATTTGGTTCGCAGGGTTAGTTCTGGCTTCTGGTTCAATCAAGTTTCAGGGCTTATTGTTGTTGTCTGCTTACATGCCCTTGCTAGCTTTTCTGTTTCTTTGTTTCCCGGCTACTTAGTGCCCCTCTCACAGGTCCTATGTGCATGCAGCAATGCCTCTCCCCGAGAGAAACTATGTAACTGGACATGATATTTAGGAAGACAGAAGTTTATGTCCATACACTTAAATCTGCATTTCCTGCTGAATTTTCTTGAAATTAAGAATACCAAGAATCTGAAGATCATGTTTGCCCGATCACGCCACGAACTTGAGGCTTCTTTCTCGCAAGCTACTCTAGGAAAAGCTGACTGCAAAGATTGGCTTGTGTTGCCTCTCTATTTCTTCATCCAGTTCTTTGCCACCGGACTCTCGCGATGATCCCCACCCACCTGGTACGTTCAGCATCTTCTTGCAGCTCATCTCCGAGAGTGAGGAAGATGCTCGGTCAACGGGGTACATATACCACAGTGAATTTAGATCATCAGATCTGATAAAATTCACGTGGGATCCATCGAGTCTTATGAACTGGATTTTGCATGTCATGCTCATGCAATACTTCTTATTAAGAGCATAATAATCACCCAAGTAGAAAGTACATATGATGTGAAATGTAAGTAAAGTCATTGGGGGATTTTAAGTACGCATGGATCGGCATCATCGACAATATCAATCTCATACTATTTTCCATTTAAATTAGAAAGAAGCCCGGTCCAAAAGCCTGTTTCCCACGCAAAATCGGCATTTCATGAAATGCCTTAAATCGGGATTCTTACCCTCCTGGCTCTCATGAGAACCAACTGGATGGGATCATTTATCGAAATCATCGACAATATCAATCTCATACTATTTTCCATTTAAATTAGAAAGAAGCCCGGTCCAAAAGCCTGTTTCCCACGCAAAATCGGCATTTCATGAAATGCCTTAAATCGGGATTCTTACCCTCCTGGCTCTCATGAGAACCAACTGGATGGGATCATTTATCGAATTGAGTTGGGGTTGATGCTCAATCATAAATTGCTTTTAGAGTTTGAGCTCATATTTTATTGGTATTTTGGGTTTACGTTTATGAATAACTACCAATATATATATACTTACTTATTATCGAGCAATGTAATAGAGAGATACTTATCATTAAGCAGAGAGAGAGAGAGAGAGAGAGAGAGAGAGAGAGAGAGAGAGAGAGAGAGAGAGAGAGAGAGAGAGAGAGAGGAGGATGTGCTCATTATAGTAGAATCATATATTTGATGTATATCTAGTTTAATAGTGAATTATAATAAATTTTGTGCATCAATTTTCTCTTTCTTACTTTTATTCTCTATTTGTTATGGTTATACGTCGAATCATACCACTAGACTTGGCTTAGATAATTATCCCTATCTCTAGGGGCTCTTGGTTCGATGCACAAATTACCAATAAAATAGGCTCAAACTATAAAATATATTTGGGATTCTAGGAGAAAGCATCACCCAGTTCAATCCGAGAAATGATCCCAACCGGTTGGTTCTCAAGAGGGCCAGAAGAGTAAGAATCTCGATTTAAGGCATTTCATGAAATGCTTGTTCTGCTTGGAAAATAGGTTTTTGGACCAGTCTTCTTTTTAATTTAAATGGAAAATAGTATGAGACTGATATTGTTGATGATGTTGATCCATGCGTACTTACATTTCACATCATATCCTATCATTTTCTAACTTCTCTCATCATGGATGTTTTACAAATTTTACATAACATTATCTTGTTAGGAGCTGTACATCTTTAATGTCACTTCAACCTCTATTCTTGTTTCATTTATCTCAACCCGCGTACATCCGCGGGTCAAAGCTCAGTGTTGTGTTATGCTCCATCTCATACCCGTCGAAATGTCTCCAGATCTAGTTGTGGTGACTCCTTCATGGACGCGGTTTAGCGACCATAGAGGAGCCGTAGAGCTTGTCGGAAAGGAGTCGTTCAATGTTCGAGACAAGTATTCAAACTAATGAAATTTTGTGAATAAAATTTGTGAATTTCCCTATAAGATGGAGCGATTATTTAGTGATAATTTGTGAGGTTAAAAATTGTGTGAGTTTGTAGGCGTAATTGAAGGCTGAAAAAATACCTAGATTGTTTAAGACTCGAGAGCGATTGTAATTTCTATTGTGCTGCTTATTTTATAGTGAAATTCGGGATGAACATGGATCACCCTGTTGAAGCGTGTAAGTCTAGTGTCGATTTATATTTATATTTTATTTATTTTCTCTCTCTGTTTTTTTTTTTTGGTCGGATTATTTTTCTCGTTCAATTGCTGGTTTTCGCAATATCCACGTTCACCAACGCGCGGGAGGCCCACATCGAAAAAGAAGAAGGAAAGAAAAGAAAAGACAGAATAGCTTAAAACAATTGAAAATTAATGAAACAAAAATTAAAGTGAGCAACGACAAAAGAATCACAGTTTGGAAAGGCGTGAGTGAGGCGGACATCCACTAACCCACGTGCTCTTTTGTCCTCGATCTGACAACGCCGACAGTGCTTAAGACAGCACGTGCCGTGAGGCACATCTTTCTTTTCTTTCTACGGGTTTTAACGTGTCTGAATCCCTTAATATAATATTAAAGATGACATTATCCAATTTGGACCGTCCAATTCAAAATGGACGATCCGGATTGATCCACATCAACTTTTTAAAAAAGGAAAAATTTTCGACGAAAATTTTAAAATTTTAAATCGATCAATTTGGGTCGTCTATTTTTAAATTGAACGGCCCAGATTTCTTATGTCACTTTTGACATAGTTTCACTATGTCAAGGGATCCAGATCCTTAATTTAATATGAACTTTTAAATATTTTGTTAAATTCTTTCGTAAATAACAAAAAAAAAAACATCGAGCTTTTATTTATTTTTGTAAGCAATGAAAATCATCGTTTTTCAAAAAATATTTTTTAAATCATTATTAAAAATAAAACCTAGTATTGGGAAAAAAAAGGCAACATTTCACCTCAAACTAAGTCAATCCAGAATCAAAAACTATTTCGAAACTAAACCAACTTCATTCAGCAACAATCAATAAATATTTATCGAGCAAAATAATCTCACAATGAGTGAATATAATAGTAAAAATAGTAAGAAGATAATATACCAAGATTTACGTGAAAAATTCAAATGGAAAAGACCACGAACGACCCAAAAACTTCTGCTAATCACTAAGTATAATATGACATAGGCAGTCTCACTAACACCTAGACCTTTTTTGTTGCACCATATGCCGATCTTCCAAGTGGAAGAGATGATTTCGAGGCCTCGCAATTATTTGCTATCTTGTCCCATATTCTTCTCCGTTTGTCCAATTTCGTTTGCCCCTCGCTCTGAACATACAATAGGCGTGCAAATATATCGATTTTTCATCTCGATATGACAGAAGACTTAGACTTCGTACTCGTTCACAACAAACCCAAGAAAAGAAGATGCCGTGAGTAGATGAGTTTCGAGACATGACACATCACATGCATGGATTCTCATATTCGATTATGGTAATTGATAAGTGAATTAGATATATCTCATTTTCTCTTCGTTTAGCTTGACGTGATGAGAAAAACGTCGTGTGATTATTTCAAATGCCATAATGGAGAAAAAATATGTAAATATTATTTTGATTTTATGTTACAATTCGAATTTAAAAATTGTGTTGCCACCGATTATATCAATCAAGTTAATACATCAACAACATCAACATCAACATCACATTTATCCCAAACTAGTTGGGATCAGCGGTCGATGAACCCGAAGTGAAAAGCTTAAAATATACTAAAAATAAAAGCAAAATATGGGTACCAAATAATAATAATAATAATAATAATAATAATAATAATAAATAAATAAATAAATAAATAAATAAACAAATAAACATAAATAAACATAAATAAGTAAATATAAATAGAAATGACTAAATAGGGCACTCTGAAATATAGGAATTCCTCCTCTCTATAATACGGATAACTTTCCTTCACTCCGTCCTAAGATAGACTGTACGCAAATCTATTTCCTACTTCATTAAATCTTGTTTTACTACCTTCCCCCAAGTAAGTTTCGGTCGATCTCGTCCTTTCTTCATATCGTGTTCTCGGTAACATACTTTTATTCTTATCGGAGCATCTAGGAGTCTACAGAGAATATGTCCAAACCATCTCAATCTATGTTCTCTCATCTTCTTTGCCACCGGTGCTGTTCCAACTTTTTGTCGAATATCGTCATTTCTTATCTTATCCATCCTTGTATGACCACACATCTACTTTAATATCCTTATTTTCGCTACCCCAATTTAATGCTCGTGTTGCTTCTGTATTGGCCAACATTTAGCTCCGTATAGCATTGCAGGTCTTATTGCTGTCTTATAAAATTTTCCCTTTAACCCAAGAGGGATTTTGCGATCACACAAAAACCCTGATGCACTGCGCCATTTCATCAAATCCACTTTGATTCTATGGCTAACATCCTCATCAATCTCTCCCCTCTTTTGCAAAATTGATCCTAAATATCTGAAAGCATCTTTCTTAGGTACCTCCTGTCCAAGCATATCCATGAATTCTTGATCATCTCCTCTTGTTGTGGCGAACTCACACTTCATGTACTCTGTCTTATTCCGACTCAACGTAAATCCTTTGGACTCTAATGTATTTTTTTTCATAATTCTAATTTAACATTAACCCCAGCTCTAGTCTTATCAATAAGCACAATATCATCTGCGAACAGCATACACCATGTTACCTCATCTTGGATATTTTTTGTTAGCTCATCTATAATTAGTGCAAAAGATAAGGACTCAAAGTCGAACTTTGATGTAAACTCATTGTGATTAGAAAATAACTTGATGTGTCATACAGGCCTTCACACATGTGTAATACCATCATATATATATCCTTGATTGCCTCTACATACTTTAAGGGTACTTTTTCTTCTCAAAAATCCGTCATAAAACTTTTCTTAAAATCCTATCATATGTTTTCTTGAGGTCAATAAACACCATATGTAAATCCTTCTTCTTTTCTCGATATCTCTCCATCAACTGTCGTATTAAGAAGATAGCCTTCATGGTAGATCTTCCTAGCATAAACCCAAATTGATTTATAGAGACCTTGGTTTCTACTCTCAAAGATGCTCAATAACTCTTTCTCACAATTTCATTGTATGGCTCATAAGTTTAATGCCTCTATAGTTGCAACAGTTCTGAATATCCCCCTTGTTCTTGTAGATAGGTATAATCATACTCCTCCTCCATTCATCAAGCATCCTATTAGCTTGAAGAATCTTGTTAAACAATTTAGTTAACCAACTTATTGCCACATTCCCTAAGCATCACTATACTTCAATAGGGACATCATCTGGTTCTAAGGCTTTACTAGTCTTCATCTTCTTTAAAGTATCCTTAAATTCTTGTACTCTAATTCTACGCACAAACCTTCTGTTTAACTCATCATAAGTGTCCACTAAATCCATCTCACTTGTATCGCTCTCCCCATTTAAAATTTGTTAAAATAGCTCACCCACCTTTCCTTCACTTCTTCATCTCTTACTAACAATTTTGATTTTCATCCTCGATACATCTAATCTGTGTCAAGTCTTTACTTTTCTTGTCCCTTATATTTGCAAGCCTATAGATATCTTGTTTTCCCCCTCTTTGCTTCCAATTT
>JAGVVM010021050.1:0-12265 GCA_019149425.1 Psidium friedrichsthalianum | reverse complement strand
ACATTGATTGGCATGAATCCAATCTCTTCCCAGCAACAAATTGTATGCGCCATCTGACTCGATCACAAAGAAAGTAGTCCTTGACGTTTTGGACCCGATGGTAAGATTTACCACAACAGCTCCTTTCACACTTGTCACTTCTCCCAGAAAATCGGATAATTGTACATTGGACGGTGTGATCTCATCATCTTTCTTACCCAACTTCCTAAAATATCCATACGACATTAAATTCAAAGTAGCCCCAGCGTCCACAAATATCTTACTTACGGGCCTTCCATCCACTTTACCGGATATAAGTAATGACTTTAGATGCTTGGCTCTTTCAGTTGGGACTTTCTCAAACTCCATTACTTCATCCTCAGAAAAGTGAAACTCTGCCATAGCTACCTCCCTCTCAGAGATGTGTCCTGAATCTTCTTCCACCGTTAAGCTTATTCCGAATTCAGGTGGGAGCTTCGCATTCACCATCCCGATTCTTCCTGGATGGTCACGCTCTTTCGGCATCTTAGACTTCCCTTTCCGAAGTCGATTAGCCTCGTTGTCTTCAGGCTTCATGCGACTTTGACTGAATCCACATTCGTGTTTCCTGGCCAGTTCTACCGTGAACTGTCCAAAATCTATGGTTGGTCGTTCTTCCCGAACTTTCTCTCCCTTGATCAGTTCTTGTCTTGGACTTTCTTTTGCTGACTCGGAGCAAGAACCTCCTCTACTTCTTCTTTCTTGGCTTCGGCAACATTTCGCTCCATACCCAGTTTCTTCCTTCGTGATTCGGGGTTGTCCTGCCTCTCCAAGCTTGTTCGAAATATCTCTGCTTGCTTTTTCTGCCTTTGATTCTTCCTCTTGAGAGTTCGGTATGATGCTTGGCCAGGCGGCTTTGCTTCTCTCCACTTCCCTTCGGGAAGATCATGCGGAATTTTGTAAGTCTTTCTCCTCTCACTTTTAGGCAGAGCTACCTGCAGTGATGATGAATCATCATTTCATTTCTTCGTTCAGGAACATCGTGTTCGGCTTTGGAAATCTTGCTTTCCTCAACTTCCCGTGGTGGAGATCTAGGTGGCGGATCATCAAACTCTTCCCCCAACCAGTCGACACAACTGGTAATTGTGGTTGTTTGAGGTAATCTGGCTTTCCATAATATACGACGTACTCAAACTTCCCACTGGGTTCCCCAAGAAGACCTACCTCTGGGTCTCCTTCCTGATACCGCTGCCAAAGACTCTTTTTCTTGGCCGACTTACTTGGAGCTTGGTGCTCTCACCTCCTTGATTACTACTCTGACTCGCGTGAATTTTCTTGTTCCGCGATATTTCGGGATTACTCTCCTCTTCAACTTTCTCCGGAATGGGAAGTGGTTGGTCATCAAACTCATCTCCCCAACCAGATGGCTCAACGGGCAATGACGGTCGTGTGAGGTATTCTGGCTTGCTATAAGACACAACATAATCATATTTGCCACTCGGCTCCCCAAGAAGTCCTACCTCCGGGTCTCCTTCTTTGTATCGTTGCCATAAACTTTTCTTTTTGACCGTTTGCTTACGGTCTTGTCAACTTCATCAATTCGGGGCTCGACTTGACCTTCCTCTGACTTCCGAACTTGCCGATTGTAATGCTCTCTCTGGCGTTCGCAGCGTGCCAACTCACGCCAATCTTCTAATTTTAACTGCTTGCATTGCCTGTCCTTTTCATGTTCTTGGGAAGGAATGTTGGGAACCACAATCTCGGATTTGACTTTACTTACTCGTGTTTCCTTTTCATGTCCTCGGGAGGAATTTTGTGTCTGGATAGGCTCTTCTGGTATCGTTGCTCCAGGCATCCTCCATTCCTCGCCTTCCTTCTGGGAATAGACCCATATCGGTATTCTCTCCCCTATTCCGTAGCTCAAATGACTCGTGGAGTCATTGTCAAAACCTCTCGGGGTCTGATGCTTCCCCGAATGAAAGAGCCTAATCGGTATCTTCCTCTTGTTCCGCGAACTAGATGACTTGTGGGCCATTTCCAAAACCTCCTCGGGGTCTAATGCTTCCCCGAATGAAAGAGCCTGATCGGTATCTTCCCTAGCCCTCGAACAAACCGATATTCCGACCAGTGTTGGCTTGATGATTAGGTCCTAGTGACAATGAGACATACACCTTCGGTTTGATAATCCGACGGGGTGTGAATATTCACCATTCCTGTCATCTAGGAAAAGGGTCTGCATCAACCTCCATTGGTGCTTTCCCTTTGTCTTCGGCAAATTTAATTTTGCCCTGCCGAATCGCTTCTTGTATCGTTTTTTGAAAACGATGCAATTTGCTGTGTTGTGACTGGTTGAATGGTGCCACTTACAATACCTCTTTTCTGCCAATTCTTCCTTGGATGGGATACTCTGTCCTTCGGCCAACTTTATATCCCATCTTTCAGCAACAAGTCGAATATTTCATCCAACTTGTATATGTCAAAGGAGTAACTGTTTGACTCTCTCGCCTTTGCCTTTGCAAACTCCTTCAGCTTTGCCGGCTTAAGAGCTGGGCACACGTATGGTTTGTCCAATACCATCGTAGCCACTGCTATCTCCCTTTCCCCTTCCTCTTCTGTCAGGTCTTCCATTTCGGGATTGCCTGCCCCAACTAGAGCCTGCCTATTCTCTTTCATAGGTCTCCTATCTTTCTCTTTCAATAGGTGCTCATACTTTGAGACCTGGTTGTTAATTGGAAGAGGTCATCAAATGTCTGTCCTTCGAAACGTTCCCGAAGGTTAAACTTCAACCCATTAAACGCAAGATCGGTAAATTCTTTCTCAGTGAGGGATGTCAAGCATCGGTTCCTTGACTTCTTGAACCGAGCGATGAACTGGTCCGCGGTTTTCGCCGCTATACTGATGCATTCTCGCAAGATCGGCTACCGACACTTCGGGCACTGACCGATAAAACTGAGAATGGAATTGCCTCTCCATCTCAGCCCACGTCTGGATTGAATTCGCTGGTAGATTGGTGTACCATGTGAACGCTGTCTTGGACAGCGACAGGGAAACAGCTTGAGCCTCAAATACTCGTTTGTCCCTGCTTCTCCACATTGCACTAAAAATCGCCCTACATGCTCTACGTTGATTGGTCTTCCTCTCCAGTGAAGACAGCAAAATCAGGTGTCTTAAATCCCCTTGGGTATGGGATATTATCCACCCAGTCTGGGTGTGGTTTCCTATACACTGGCCTGGGAGCACCTCTGTCAATTCCCAACTGCTGGAGCACTATCTCAGCTACCCGATCAGGATTCCATGGCCTCGCATTCTGTTGACCAACCCATGCCTCTTGCCCCCTAGGATCAACTGGTATGGGTCTATCGATCCCTTGATTCTCTGCGTTGAAGTTGACAGGTGGCGCTGGTCTACAGGGTTGATTCTCGATGCCATGTGGATATGTTGGAACTCCAGGAGGCCTCATTGGTTCGGGATTGGGTATATTCGGCACCGGATGTACATTCTGGACATTTGGGCTGGCTGCATTACCCTCGGCTAGACCGCCTTGCGGGAAAGTGTATCCTCTGACTCCATTTACCAAGTTCATTTGAGTTGGATTCTCTGGCCTTGGTATGATCCTTACTGGGGAAGGTTGAAGAGGCACTCCTCCGCTACCTTGACCAGCGACAGGTGGACCATACATTTGAGGATAAGGCATGGCCATAGAAGCATTCACTTGAAAAGGGGATCCTTGAGACGATGAACCCGGGCGCAATATGACTTCATTTATCGCATTGACTACCATGGCTTGATGACATCAGTGACGTGTCGGATCATATGATTGGTCAATTCATTCTGTTGTTCTTCGAACATTCTCTTCATTGTAGCTACCAGCGTAGCATCTGGTGCTAACGCACGAGCTTGATCATCCGTTAACTGACGTGGTATGTCAGCAGTAACTCCGACCGCTACATTAGCTGCCGAATGCTCAGACTGGTTACCATCGTTTGGATTGTTGGCGTTGTCGTTCTGACCATCCACTTGATTTCTTGTTCTCACCATTTTTTCCAAAACTCACCACAAAGCGTCCCACGGGCGTGCCAAAAAGATGTTCGCGCGATTTGAATCGGGAATATCTTTCATCGAACTTCGCAATTCGGTTTTTATTAAGAAGGGTTCTGCGGCTCTGTTCTGATGGAAAGTCAGGGAGAATAGGGAAATGGTGTGCGAGATTAACGAAAGCGATGGAAATGGCGAGGATTTACTGTCTATGCTACTCCTAATTGGCTGGTAATGAAAATAGATTGCTTGAAATCGAAAGTACAGGAAAGGAAAGTACTGGAATGTTAAGGCTACACTACGAACAGGGAAGTAGGCTGAAACTTCAAAGAAACAGAGTGTCCTTTTTTGGATGATTGTGGAGAGCTTCCCTTTTCCTTCCTTTCGGGTATTTATCCTCTTTGCGTTTCTAACCGCTCAAGCGGTTATTCCTTGATTTCAAACCTTTGAATTTTGGCGCTCTACTTCACCTCTAATCCATGATCTTCACAACCGACCCATGTAAATTGGAGCCCATGTCTCTTATAACTTGTAACCGCACCATCAACCGTCCCTTTTTGAATGAAATTTCTAAGTTTTAGAAAACCTATTCGCGCCCATAGGTCTTGTCTTGTATATCCGAATTTCGGGATGTAATAATTTCCATGTTGCATATCTATGACATGCCGAGTCCAAACACGCTATGTCTTTCATTCGGCATACTTTCTTTTAAACTTCCCGAATGGCACACATATCCCGAATGACGCACATATCTCTAATAGCGCACATATCCCGAATGGCGCACATATCCCGAATGGCCAAATACTATCTTTTCTCCTTGCCATCGTTCGGGTCTTCCAATGATTCCTTTTTCTACGTGTCATTTCTAAGATACCGAATCAAACTGCCATGTTTCATATCAACAATCTCCTATATAAACAAGTTCCCTACTCCCTTTCAGTACTTAAACTTGATTATTTGTCAACTAAGTACCTCATTGTGTCTTTTTATTTGGTCAACTTCAATTTTACTAAGCAGAAAGAAGGGAAAAAGAAAAGAGTAATAAATAAATACTGCCGCCGCACCTAACTTATTAGTTGGAAGTATCTGGCATGTAATAAAACCCGGTTAGAGCCCCATCTATCCCCAAGCTTATCATTGATTTGTAAATAAACAATTCATGGCACCTTAAAACAAAAAGACTGATGCTTAATGAGAGAAATTAAAACCTGTATTGTGCGGGCGATAATTATGTATTGGAAGGCCATCAATAGGTCTACTTACTTTGATATTAGGGGATTAGATTGGATCATGTTCTATTAGGATAATAACGTTGTAATTTTCAAGTTATGCCGCTTTTCTTACCTAAAGAAAAACCTGTATTTTCAATGTAAATGAACTTTCTACAAGTGTCGGTATTTACTATCGTTTCGATTGTCAACGAGAGAGTGGGTAGTTGAAATCCTCCAAAATGATACGGATGAATACCACAATGAATCTGTCTAGATACTCTTTGAATATCCTGTCCATTCAATCCATGAAAGTATCAAGTGCATAACAAGAAATTCGTATTGGTCATGCCCCGTTATAGAAATAGTTTTGAGAATATCCTCTGCTTTCATTTTCAACCAATGATATACAGGACGAAGGTTGATCTTAGAAAATGTTTGAGCTCCCTAAGATTGATCAAATAGATCATCAATCCGGGGCAAAGGATATTTGATTTTTATCGTAACCCTATTTAGTTCACGATAGTTAGTACAAAGTCTCATAATACCATCTTTACCATCTTTCTTTTTAAAAATATGACAGAACATTGGGTATGATGAAATTAACATTTTTCATATAGTTTGGGGACTGGGTTGAACATTTGAAAATAATTCAAGGACAATATTGAACAAATTAAAAGTCCAAGTCATCAATTTTCGACTAAACTATGATACGAAAAACCAAAATAAATTTTCCTTACCAAATGACGAAATATTTTTCAGTGCGATTTCAAGTCTTAGCCGAACACCGAAAATTATTGTGACTTTTCGAAAATATTTTTTCAGAAACATCACATCTTTTGCGAAACAAACGGAAAGGACAGCACCCATCGTTCATGAGAATACACTTCTCCATCCTTGTTCATCGCCACACCCATGGGAGTCCAGCAAGACTGTGCCCTATTGCTCCATGCTGAAGCCCGTTCTTAATGGCTTTGTTGCTCTTGGTTCGCTAATTCAAATCAGATCGCTGTCCAACACTATAACGTTTAACGTGTTATGCTGTGTTTTTGTAGATTTCTCACAGGTTTAATAGCTCTACACATTGGCAAGTCTCCTGCTATGCTCGTGAAGTCCAATCACAGCCACGAACATTCAGATCTCGCTTGCACGATCTTGTACTGGTGCAATGTGACCTGTTCCTTTCCAACGATCCTCAGAGTTTTTGGTTACACGTCTTGGCTTCCTCGCAGGAGTTTTCGAATTTGTTGAGTGCCAGTTTAGCCACCACAGTTGAAGCCCTCGCCCATTCCGACGTGCTTATTTCCCAAAAAGAGTAGGATTTAATCGGAACTATTTCCAAGAATAGATAAGATAATCTTCATTTCGGATAACTTTTATTTTATTTTTTAAAATAATAAATTTAATAATAAAAATACCAAAAATATCATGTGCATGTGACACGGACCAGAAGTTTCGTGTCCTCCAACTATACTCGCATACCCTTGTGAGTGGAGCTGGTGATGTCATCGTGAAGAGCAAGAGATGCATAGGGAGAAGATATATCTGGTTCGTGAGAGTGGCGTCAATGTGATTAATACTAAGAGTTCTAAATTATATTGAATATACCCTTAGGAGCGGGTCCTCTTTTCATTTAATAATAATAATAAAAAGATAAAATAATAGAAAATTTTCCAAAAAATAGAAAATAGGTAGGAAATGCCTTTATTGTCTAATTAAACTTTATATGCCTGGTTATTGATATATTTGCCATGAGAATATTTTGGTGAATTATTTGCTCCGTAATGCATATCTCAATTGATAAATTAGCATGGTAATTAGAGTTTAGTTCAAAATATTCATTTTTATCCTTTAATTTGCTAAAATTCGCAAACTTTCTTCTTTGAGTAAGTGAATGTTTTAAATGCTTGATATATCAATTGATATTCCACTATGGCGATTCACGGTGACGCCTATAAAGTTGGTAGCCTATTGAGACTTGGTGATTGAAGACCGACGTCTAATCCGGTTTGATTTCACGTGCATCCAATCTGCATATCGGAGTTGTTTTCTTTAAATAATGCCATTATAGATTTGGTATGCATGTGTGTATTCCGATATAATTTTGGCATATTTTATCTGATTTAGTGCTTATTACAGCAGTGTCTTTTGATAAATTGTCTATTGATCGGTTTCCTAAATAAAAGGTTGAGGATAAATAGGTAATTGCACAAATTGACAAAAAAAATATATTATGTTAGGTACCCGGTAAATTTCAAATGGTATGCAGAATGTGTGATCACATTAGGGAATATTAACTAATTAGGTATCGAAAGGGCTCTAATTATCTAGTTAGCATAAAATAAGTCCCCGAACTTAGAAATTTTAGTTGCGTAGGAATCAAGATGACACTCCTATATCTCAATTGATTTCTAGTTGACTCCAATAGGTTAGTGGTAACTCATAGTAATATTTTAGGTTGCTAATTAATAAAATGAAATCTAATGTCATGCGATGTAGGATTTAGGAGCGTCCATGCCACAAACCTGCTGGACCCACTGTTGACACCTAATTTTGGTGATATTTTATTTTATTTTCTTCATAAAATAGAATATGTCAATTTTGTTAAATATATATTTTTCTTGTTTTATTGTAAAATAAAAAATAAAAAATTTTGGATCGGGCCAAGTTGAATCGAACCCTCGCGGGAGAGGCTTGAATTGTATTCTTTTTCCTTTTGGACCGCGATCCCTTGAGACCCATCCAGCCCAATTCCCTTTCTTTTTCCTCTCACAGCCCAAGTTTCCTTTTCTTCCCCATGAGGACCGATCCCATCATTTTGTACCTTCACCTCACGTCTCCCTCATGTCCTCTCACTGTGCAGACCAGTTCCCATCAACACCTTCATAGCCACACAATCCCAAGGGACTCATAGGCCACGTGTGGAAACTTGCCCAAGAAGTTGAAGAGAAGGATTTGAGCAGGGATGTCAGAGAAAAGAAAGGGGAACAAGGGGGTGTTAGAGTTTTCTTAATATGGGCTCACGCTTAATTAAAATTGTAATTCATCGTTATACGGTATTGGCATCCTGACCGGTGAGTGGGTAGCTCCCCCTCTACTGGTATCAGAGCCATCGAAGGAGTTTCCCAATTTGTTTTAGGCTTATTTTGCTCGTTAATGCCGGAGGTAAGGGATTTTCATAATCATGACTTCTCCTGAACCTTCCTCACTCCCCACTACCGATACACCCATGCATGTTTCTATTCCTCTCTCTCTTACACCACCTCCAGATCTCAAACACTCCTCGGCTTCTAAGATAGATTACCTTTATGAGGTAACTTATCATGAAGATGCGAAGATTTCAGAGACTCAACTCCCCATTATGAATCCATATGCCACATTCGCCAAGCCACCATCATTCTCACTCATTCGCACCATAAAAGAACTCATCAAACATACTCCTAAAGCTGTTAAGGAGTACGTTCAATCATCCAAGTTCGACCAACACCCTATTTTGGCCTCTATGAATGAACAATTCATAACCTTATCCATCCCTCCTGAATTTCCAAGCCAATGGATAAGACAAGTTATTCTCACCTTCATTTTGGAGCCATTCGGGTAGCTCTCTCTTTTCACGGTCGAAAAGGTCTCCCAGTGGTGGCACGAAAAGCTCTGCTTGACACTAGATTCCTACAGTATCAGCATGCTTGCATTGGTACCATCCAAACCACCCTTAATGCTGGAACCGTCTTTGTAACCCTTTTTCCAAACTTTAATATGGCTTTGGCCGACCCAAACCTTCTCACCGCTCTGAAATTCCAGATCCAAATCACGGGAGCAGAACAAACCCCAGGATCTATAGCTACTACCTTACACTATCAAATGGTGTATAGGATCCAGAATCATGCTATAGACCTCAACCTCCCTGGAACTGATGATGCTTTGGTAATAAATGTCTGTCGCGACCCTCCCGAGATTTCCGGGTCCCGAGGGAGTTAATGGATTGCTAGGCCCATTGGATATTTGGGCTTAGCTCGGGCCCTCCCTGGCCCATACCAAATCGCGTCAGGAAAATTTAAATCGAGGTCGACCTTAGTGTGGTCGGGTGACACGTGAATAGTGTGCATGCCATCGGAGTCGCCACCAATCATTTATTGGAGGGTATGACTGGAAACCCTATCGAACGATTGGGAGGGATCATTCGATCCTACGAAAACCAGAGATCTAGATTCGGGGACTTAGTTACGTCAATATTGCTATCGACGCCCTTTCGGTACCTAAGTTGGGTGATTTCTTAGTCTGGGAGTTCATACAGGCGAGATTGGGTGAGGTAGGCTTTAAAAAGTCTAAAGGGTTCATGCAAATGGGAGTATCTATCCTATCAAACACAATCATAAAATAAATGCGCAACCAGGGAAATCACGTCGAAATCAGTCAATACAAATAAAAGGGAGTCTTAAAAGTCTAGGAAAGCGCGTCAATTTAGTTCCAGGATGATTCGGGATGATTTGGAATGGTTCGGGTCAGATTGACCAGAGGGGCAAAATGGTCATTTTGGAAAGCTCGGGAATTCAAAAATGTGAAATTAGGTCAAACCAGTTGAATGTGGTTTTTCCCTAACTTTCACGATTTTTAGGATTTTCCCTGATTTTTCTGAATTTTTTTGTAATTTTTCTGGAATTTTTTAGACTTTCTAAGGATTTTCTAAGGATTTTCCCTATTTTGGACATTTTTAGGAATTTTCTTTTGAGGATTTTCCTATGATTTTTGGGGTTTTTCCTATTATTATTTTTTATAATATTTTTTTTATTTTCTGGAATTTTATTATTGTTTTTTTTATTTTTTTAGGATTTTCTAAGACTTTCTGGGAATTTTCCTATTTTTTAGAATATTTTCTACATTTTTTGAAATTTTCATTTTTAATTTATAATATTTTCCCTAATTTTTCAAAACATTTTTTTATATGTTCTAACAATTTTTCTAAAATTTTTAAGATTTCTACGAATTTTTACGATTTTTCTATTGATTTTTATTTATTATCTTCTTATTTATATTTTCTATTTATTTTCCTATATTTTATTTTCATTTGACTACTGTTCCTGACTTTCCTAATTTCTTATGATTTTTATTCCTATTTTTTTTTGTCTTTTATCATTTTTATTTTTTATTTTTATTTAATTCCATAACCGAAAGGCATAGTTTGATTTTTGTTGTTATTTATTTATTTATTTTCGAATTTCCTGAATTTTCTATTATTTTTGTTTATTTTATTTGTTTTTGTTTTTAATTCTCTGGGCCGGGTTACCCGACCCGGCCCAATAACCGAATTGGAATTTAAAACCCTTGACCAAAACGACGCCGTTTCTAATTTTCTAGTTTTTTTTTTATTTTTATTCTTCTTTTATTACTTTTTATTTGATTTTCTGATTTTTTTGTTATTTCTGCACGGACCGGGCCGTATTGACCCGGCCCATTACCCAGGCCCACTATTCTAGCCCGACACAAAACGACGTAGTATGATTATCATTTTTTTCATTTTTGAATTTTTTAGATTTTTATTTCTGTTTATTCATTTTTATGCCTATTTTAATCCATCGGTTCAGATTGATCCACTGCAATATCTCGACCACTCATCCTCCAAACAAATCCTACGGCCGAGATCAGTTCGTAACTAGATCCTAGCCGTTCGTCCATTTGTCATTTAGCCCCTTTAATCAGAACGATCGAGCTGACGGGCGCTGACGTGGCTCGCCAGGTCAGCGCCACGTCATCCTCGCCAGGTCAAACGAAGGTTGACCTGGTCAACTCGTCACCGAAGAAGGAGACCGGCACTGGCGAACGTCGCCGGTGCCTCGCCGGCGAGCCTAGGAACTCGGCTGAAACTTCCCCAAAAACTCCCATTTGCCTAATGACATCCTAAGTCATCTCCATACACGTTATATTATGACTTCCAGGCCTTTAAAAATACCAAAAAACTTAGCTCATCTAACTTCGACCTTTGAGAATTACTCCGGCGAAGATGCAAGGGACTAACGCTAACAAAGCATCATGGCAAGGCCGCACAAAATCGAACTGGGGAACATCTACAGAGTGTAAGAAAACTACCTGAGAGCGGTCGCGCAGCTCAAGGTCAATCTGGTTATGGATTGATGCGTACGAGCTCACAACAGGTAAAGAGAGGAGGTCCGGCACGCGGATTCGTTGAGCGGGTTTATTAATGCAAAATGAAGGTTGGAAGGGCAGCTTAGAGAGGGCTGGGAACTCGACCAGATCCGAATAAAATGAAAGAATGATGCCGAATCCACGATTTCGCCATAGAAGCTCAGTTGCAGGCGTTAATGGTGATTGCTTGGTTCCGGCGACCAAACGGCAAGTGACTGGATTCAGGCGACTCCTATGACTCCCCGGTTGCTTGTCGATCAAGTCTCCGAGCTTGATTTCTCCTAGACAGCATACCAACGAATTTAGGGTTTGAAGCTTCGGAACCCCCCCCCCCCCCTCCTCGAAAAAACAGCAGTCCCTCTCTCCCTTTATACCCTTTCGCGTACATTTCCTCCTCCCTGGAAAAATCCCAGGATTTTCGCACCCAAATCTTCGCCTTAACCGCCCGTCAATCTCTCAGAATCTCCCCTCCTCAATGTTGACACTAAATTTTGATTTTTATATATGGCACAAAAAAAAAATTGAGGAATTCCATTCTCACAAAAAATATTTCCTCATGCGTGCATTCGTTATTTTTTTATTTTACTGCATTGATCTTACACCACACTAGAATTGAGCTTCGAGGAATGTTCGGCGGAACGCGTGAACGATTATGGAGAATTCGGTCAAACTGGGAAACACGGTCTAACTAAGATCCACGAGGTTTGACTCGTGATTTGCCTGCTCAAATCCCAAAGAGGTCTATGTCGCAGTTTGTATAATCGTTGATGATCGCAAGTCCACTTGGAAGCAACCGCACAAAGCCGCACGAGAGGGAGAAGAATGCATTATCAGAGTTGAGGACAAGGACTACTGGGACTTATACGCTCAGGCATTCTGAGAAATGGAGAAAACGGACATCTAGGGAAACCTGTAATTGACAA
>JAGVVM010021048.1:0-17994 GCA_019149425.1 Psidium friedrichsthalianum | reverse complement strand
TTGAAGCCATGCCAGGCCCACCCGCTCGCTTCCCTCTCTCTTCCCCTCTCTCTTTCCCTCTCTCCTCCCCTCTCCTCCCCCTCTTTCCCCCTCTTTCCCCCTCTTCCTCTTTTCTTTCCTCTCTTTCCTCCCCCTCTCCCCCCTTCCCTCCTCTCCCTCTTCCCCCTCCTTTCTCTCCCTTTCCCCCTTCTCTCCCCCTCCCCTTTCCTCCCCTCTCTCCTCTCCCCTCCAAGTGTGTTGTGCCCCTTCTCAGGGAGGACTCTGAAGTGGGGGGATGGGGGGCTATGGACATATCAAAATCAGGACGATCCAACGGTTGAGTTCTCTGTGGGCGGCGTTTGAAGTTGGGGCTGCTTGCTGCAGGAAGTCGCCAACACTAGTTCATGGTGTGGCCTTGATTTTGAGGGGATTCCCGGCGAATCTTGGGAAGATTGCTTGTAGATATTCGAAGCCCTTCGTCTTTCACGGTCGCATGGAGGAAACGGGGGAGTCAGTTGGACTCGGACGACTCCGAACGGGCCGTTTCAGTCTGAAAAGGCGCTCGCTGCAAGCCGATGAAGACGCGCGGGAAGAAGAGGGTTCGGGAGAGGAGAGAGAAGAGAGGAATGGCCGAAAATATGGAGAGTGAGGGGAAGAGAGAGCAGATATAGAGATTAAATGGGGAAAATAAAATAAAAAAATAAAAATGTAATTAAAGGAGTTGGTAATAGGAGGATATGAATGAAAGATGTACTTGACATGAGTGACTGATTGACTTGCATTGGAAATTGTGCGGGCCATGATGGACATCTGCATGATGATTTGACATGTGATTGATGTGACATTTGATGGACATTGCTCGAAAAGCGTGTCAAATGCACCGATCGGGTCCCGAGCCGCGAACGGACTTTCAGACTGAATTGGATCGTCTACTGTGTTCACTCTAAATTAATTCAATCTGATCTAATTCTAAGACATAGAGAATTTTAAATGGGGCATTTCGGTAAATTTTTCCATTCACGTCTTGCTTCGCGAAGTGCACTCACTGTCTGTCCTTCAGCACATTTCTCGCCACTCATGTGGTCCAATGCTCCATCGTGACGCTTAGTGATTTGATTGTCCAAGGTGGATTTCAATTTTTTTCGTGGTCAGAATTCACTCAATACCGACTCTTCGAATGTCTTCAGACCAACGGGCGGCTGTTTGGGAAAATTTCCCAGGTAGCCTTTCCCCTTTGGTTAGTCGTCACGGGTAGATAATCCTGAGTGAGAATCGATCAGAGCGTATAATGAAATATATCCATTCATTAGAAATCCAGACAATTGGGTCGAATTTTCAAACAGTCGCAGGAGCACTTTGATTTCAAAAAAGTCAAGCTTTTGGACTTAGGCCGATGAAATTTCATGGATATCTTTAATTAGCAATCTGTTTTGGAACTCACTTTATAAAGTGTTTATGTTTTTGTAGCAAGGAATGATACGGGTGGAGTTTTGATTGCAAACCTTTGTTGTAGAATGGAGTTGGAATGATATTTTGGGTATATCGAAGTGTTGATTGATATAAATCTTGTGCATGTTGTTTATTGCCTTATATTAAACTTAACATGCACTTCCACCATGGAGCCCGGATGACTCGGCTTAGGATAGTCCTTGATTGGAGGGACACTTCATCCAATCACCATTTAGCTCGAGTCACCCTTCTCAGGTCTCGAAACTTTTCAAATTGGTGCAAGAGTTACCACGCCGTCATTAGCCATTATGATCGGGTTGTTATTTGGCTAAGCCGAATGTCTATGGGATCCCGACTCAATCACAAACTAACATGGTTTTTTGAATATCCTTTTTCAATCCATGCTAAATAAAATCAGACCTCATGAGGCATCTCATGTGCATGTCTTTGTGATTACTACTTTTGATTATCTAGAGGCAATAGTTTCTCAATTCTTTATCTCTTGCTTACATTTGAGTGGTCTATCACTACTTAGGTGTGTCGTAGTATCTTGAGCTATACATTTATGGGGGAAGTTCGAGTGATTGCTCTAGCTAGGGACCAATTGAAAGAATGGTTAAGCGAATTACACAAGGATGACCGAGATATTGTCAAATTCTATATTGGCTGTATGCTACCCTTGATTGATATTCAACTCCGATTCGATCTTCTCCATGCGCTAAGTCATTTTTGGAGCCTGAGGACTACTACATTCATATTTAGTAAGCATGACCTACCTATATCTTTTAGAAGAGTATAGCATTCTTTTGGGAAAATCACTTGACTCAGGTTTAGTTAGCCCACCAATTGGAGAGGATCTGATCTTGGTTTTATCTGACTACCTAAATATTAGTTGAGATGAAGTGGTCAAGGTTTTAAAAGCAAATCGAGGGAATTGTCCTGTCCCTCTTTTACACTTATGTTTTGTAAAAGTCACCTTTGGATATGATCTAGCCAAAATTTTCATGCTATTTTTCTTTGGCTCGTTGAATTTTCCACACAAAACGAATACGATCGATCCTTTGGTGACATCTTTTGCTCAACAAGTTAACAACTAAAAAACTGTGTCAATGCCATTTTGGCAGAAACGTTCAAATTTCTTTCAAAACATAAGAGCAACCATGAAAAAACCTATCGTGTTTCACCCAAGATTCTTCAAGTTTGGTTCCTCTCTCATTTTGCTAAATTTGGGAGCCTTCTTGAAATTTGAAAAATTACGAAGTATGAACACCCACTTTTCAAATTCAAGCATGAGCAAGAACAATTCCTGAATATCATTATTCCCAATAGTTACTCTTGTTAATAAACCCAAGTCCTGTGAATTTCCTATGGAATGCTCCTTAGTTCAAAATTGAGGCTAGGCTAGTGGGTTGAGATGGAGCACCCGTGCCTCTCTTGGGCATCTTCGGCATTACTGAGTATTATCTAGTAAGGATGGTTTGACAATATGGGGTGATACAATCAATCCCTTTGAGCCCAAAGAACAAGGAAGTTCACATCAACTTTATTACAGGAAACCAAAGGTTTGAAGAGCATGTTTCTTTTGCCCACACCATGTGGGAGTGATGTCGGCTGGCAAAAGTAGTCTTACCCAAGGGATCCCCATAGGGAATGTGAAAACATATCATGCCGCAATGAGATACATAGGAGGGCATGTTTAAGAACCTTAAGAATCGTGCTACCCCCATAAGTTTATAGCTCGAGCTAGTTAGCGTCATGTTTTAGTTTGCATTTTGCATTGCTATTTTTCAAATATACCTTGCAGTTCGTACGAATTGTTCATTTTCTTCAGGCCATTTTTGGGTCCTAACCCTTGAATAAGAAATGTTTAGAAGATCTTGACCTATCATGTGTAGAATTTTATAGATTAATCCATCATGTTTTCCATTTTTTAGCAAATTGATAATGACGGTAAAACAATTTGAGTTTTTATTGTTTGCCACTAGTAAAAGTGCCTTTTTGAATGATGTCAAAACATAACATGATAGAATGGGCTTTGAACTAGCAAGATGAAAATTTTCAGGCATTGATTATCAATTTTGTTGACCCATTTATCCCTTAAATAGAAAACAAACGAACTAGTTTTCTAGATGAATATTTCTGAAAGATGCATTAAACTACACTTGTCGCGCCCTGAACCCTATGGACGCGCGATATTCCATGATTCCGACCACGTCTATTTGGTCAAAGCCAATGACGACCCAGGAACCGTCGCAACCAAATGGCATCCAACGAACTCAAACTTTGTGGAAGCCAACATAACCTAGACATGCATAGAGATGGGGTAGAGAAGAGAAAATACACAAACACATAAAACTAACTCCATAAATACATAACCACAAGTGTAGCGTTATGATACAATATAGTCGAAAGGGAACTACCATAACTATCATGCGCTCAAAAGGGAACACTACCGTAAAGGTCTACTCCTCGTCGGTGCCGCTCCAGTCTAACTGCCAAGGGAGCAACTCAGGGTCTGACACTATCTCAGGGGATGAAGGTTCAGTATCCATCGGATCCTCTTCATCGTGGCTGTCTATCTCCATTTGTCCTTCTCCTTCTGGCAACTGTTGGTTCGGGTCGGGGTTCATTACCTCGATCCCAAAAGTTGCTGGGTGCTCGCCGAACTCATCGAAGGGTACGTCAAAACCCTGCACCAAGCCTCTAAACACTAATCCAACCATATACTTTCTTGCCTCGTAGCGGTGAGGTATCAAAAATGGGCCTCCTTCATCGACCCATACAGTACTAGAGGTCCTCTCATAGGCCCTACCATCCGACAATGAAACACCGTCGTCACTGTTGCGACCCACTCGGAAGGGGGAAGGTTAATGGATTGCCAGGCCCGTTCGAGATATCGAGAGGCCTAACTCGAGCCCTCCCAGGCCCATATCAAATTGCGTTAGGAAATTTCAAAATCAAGGTCAGGTGACATGTGCATCGGTGTACGTGCATTTGGAGTCGCCACCAGTCATTCTTTGGAGGGTATGACTGGAAACCCTATCGAGCGATTGGGAGGTATCGCTCGATTCTATGAAAGCCAAAGATGTTGGGTTCGGGGACTTAGTTACGTCAATATTGCTACTGATGCCCTTTCGGTACCTAAGTTGAGTGATTTCCTGATCTAGAGGGTTCATGCAGATATTCTTTGAGTAGGGTAGGTTCTAAAAATCTAATGGGTTCATGTGGATGGGATTATCTATCCTATCAATCACAATCATAGAAATAAGTGCGCAATCAAGGGATCAAAGCAGGAAAAGCCACATCAGATCATGTCAAAAATGAGTCTAACAAGGTCGTAAAGGCCTAGAAAACACACTAATTAGGTTCAAGAGTAATTTCGAATGATTTCGGTCAAATTGACCGGAGGGGCGAAATGGTCATTTTGAAAGGCTCGGGAAGTCAAATGTGAAAATAGGTCAAATTAGTTGAATGTGGCTTTTTCCTAATTTTCACAATTTCTGAGAATTTTTCTGAATTTTTTTTAATTTTCCTAAAATTTGTTTGAATTTTTCTCAATTTTTTAGAAAATTATTTATTTATTTATTTTAATATTATTTATTAATAATTAATTAATATTAATATTTTTTATTTTTTAATTAATATTTTTATTTTTTAATCAATTAATTAATTTTTTTATTTTTTATTTAAAAGTATTTATTATTCATTATTTATTTATTATTTATTCTTTTATTTTATTTTTATTTTATGATATATTTTTTTAAGGAATTTTCCTTATTTACTTTTTTTGAAATTTTATTATTATCTTTTATTCATTATTATTTCTTTTTTAGAAATCCTTTTTATAATTTTTTTTATGAATTTAAAGAAATTTCTTTATATTTTTATTATTTTATTTTTATATTTATTTATTCGTTAGTACTATTATTATTTTTTTTTATTCTCTATTTAATTATATTTTTTCATGTATTTTTTTATTTTTTTATTTAATTCTCCGGACCGAGTTGAGTCGACCCGGCCCACTTGACCCGAAGGCCTGAACCTAGAACCCTAGCATAAAACGACACAGTTTTGATTTTTTATTAATTTTCTATTTTTCTAATTTTTATTTGATTTTCTGAATTTTTTATTATTTTTTATTGTTTTTACTTATTATTTGTTATACGAAACCGGTCAAATGGACCCAGCCCACTACTCTGACCCAGTCTAAGGCCCATTAACCTAACCCGACACAAAACGATGTAGCTTCGGCAATTTTTTCAATTTCACGATTTTTATTCTATTTCTTTATTTTCTCGCCTGAACTCTAATCTTACGGCCGAGGACTCTCCACGTGGCTTGGATCTGACCATTCATTCCCCATACTGAACCTACGGCCGAGATCAAAGCTAACGCTCATTCTTGACCATCCATCTTCCATACTAGCTCTACGGCTGAGATTGAACTTGTGACTAAATCCTAGCCGTCCATTTTTATTCTCTAAAAATTCATGATCATGACACATGGCGGATCCCTAACCGTCCGATCTAAATTTGTTATTCTGATTTATCTGTTGCAACGTTCGCTTGACGTGGCGTCCACGTTAGCCTTTGACTCGGTCAATGTGCTGACATGGCGTCTAGCGTGGCTTATCGCGTCAGCACTACATCAGACGTTGACTGAGTTAATGTGCTGATTAGACTTCGTCTTCTTCCTCAAACTGACCCTGGACGGACTGCCGAGGCTCGCCGACGACAATCTAATGGTGAAAAGAACTCGATCAAGCCAAATCTAACGCCAATCGACCACTAGTCAGCTCTAGATCAACATACTAAAAATCTAAAGCGATCTAGCGATTAAAGAAAACCTAATCGAAGTATTTATAGAGAGCAAGCATGGTGACCTTAACATGTGCTACGGAGCATAACAACGCAATTCCATCAACAAGAAGCTTCAACAGAAGTTCGCGACACTTACCTGGTATCTCGATTATGCTCTATTTTGCTAGATTTCTCTGGTCAGGTCGCGATAATTTAAGTTGAGATCGAGGTTTTGACTCGGGGTTTACATGCAACATCAAGGCGAATTGGAGATACAGGGATGGTCAGTAATGTGCAGGAAGAAAAACACACAAGAAAATTGAAGAATGGAGGTCAGACATGTAATTCGCCATGGATGCGGACCTTTCAACTCAAAAATGGTGATTTACCTTTATATGCAATCCAACGTCGATCCAAAGAGTTTAGCCAATCTCTGGACCTTTGCGAAGCTTGTGGATATATTTTTGGGCTTTGGAGATGCTTGATTATCGTCGACGAAGCTCAAGGAGCTCTCAGCCAAACCCCTCCGGCGAACCTCCTTGGATCCCCTTCGCAGACCCTCTCCTCTTCTCTCTATCGCTCTGATCTCTACACCCTCTTTTCGTAACTGGATGAAAAATCCCCCCTTGAATGAGCGTTGTTTCCTTTTTTATATCCACCGAACGAATCTCAGTCTATTAGAGATTCTCAACCAAATGAACGTCTTCCCAGAGAGAGGAAAAACGCGCGCTAGAGAACCTGAATCAAAGATGGCTCAGACCCTTCCTGGGTCAACGTGATGACATGGTCGAGCTAATCTGACCCGGTTGACTCGATTAGGCTAAAAATCTCAAATTGGCCTTAAATTCATCCAAATTTTTCAAAATTAATTTCGAAATTGGGCTCAGGAGGGTGAATTATACTTGAAAATGAATTTGGTCTTGAAAATGTGTGGGTATTTGCTTGAAAGCCCTACTTTTTGGATTTGACCCGAGGACCTATTTTGCAAAATCCGAACTATAAATGACCTTTTCTGCAAAAATTGATGCCACCAATGGATTCAGAAGACCAAAAACTATTCGGTGATGTGCCCTGATTTTCAATTCGGTCCTTAGAAAAGTTTTTTATTGCATTTAAAGTGCTTTTAAGGACTAAATTTAAAAACTGAAAATTGCATTATGGTCCTTTTCTGCGAAATTGGACAATTCTTGTGGATTTTTGGACTGAATTGTAATTTCAAAAAATAGAGGGGATGATACGGCTCGAAAAATGTAAAAATTGAAAATTACAGAAATAAAATGAAATTTCTAGAATTTTTTTCAATTAATTTGAAAATGAGATTAACAAGGGAAACCCCATTTCTAGATTAATTTTTTCAACATTTCTTTGGAAAAATAAAGATGAATAAAAATAAAAATATGGACTATTTTTCATATTTTTGTGGCCTCAAATGCTATTTTTTTTTTATTAATTTTCCATTATCTTTCTATTTTTCGAAAATATTAAAAAATGCGAAAAATAAGGAAAATCATTTTTTGTTCAAAATTAGTTCCTTAGGCTAGGTTAAGGCTTCCAAAGTTGATTTTGTAATTTTCTCATTTTTTTTCTTGATTTTTTTATGTATTTTTAAAAAATAAAATGCAGGAAAATACTGAAAATATGAAAAATTATTTTTTGTTCAAAATTGGCTCCCTAGGCTAAGCTAAGGTTTCCAAAGTCAATTTTTTAATTTTCTGAATTTTTATGGATTTTCTAGAATTTTTTCAAAAATAAAACGGCTAAAAATCAAGTGTCAACAGCTGCCCCTCTTTGAGAGGGGCCTCGTGAGAGATCACTCTCAAAGACAGAATGACACTTGATGTCCAGCAGACTCTACTGGGAAAACAAAAAGTCGTGTCATCCCTTTCTATTTCTTTTAATGAAAGCCTAAGTCCGACGTTCATCCTTGCTTATTTTGATATGGAGAGAGAGGAAAGAGAGTCGAGAGACTTACCTGCAGCTTCTTGCCCACCATATGATTATCGTTGACTGACCTGTTGAAAAACGGATTGGAAACCTAAGAATCTGTTACAAGAAAACCCAAGGGGAATTGAATTTGGACCCATATGGTAGGTCACCCCATTGAATTCGGACCCATATGGTAGGTCACCTCACGGCAGATTCCTAATGAAATGATTCTACTAATTAACATTTGATCAAGATTTGACCTGTATAGTAGGTCACCCCATGTAGAGTCCTAGTGAAAGGATTCTACGGATTCGATAAGATTCGACCTATATGGTAGGTCACCCCATGGTAGATTCCTAATGAAAGGATTCTACTGATTAACATTTGATTAAGATTTGACCTGTATGGTAGGTCACCCCATGGTAGATTCCTAATGAAGGATTCTACTAATTAAAATTTGATTAAGATTTGACCCGTATGGTAGGTCACCCCATGGTAGATTCCTAATGATAGGATTCTACTAATTAAAATTTGATTAAGATTTGACCGTATGGTAGGTAACCCCATAAAAATGCCTGCAAGAAGGACTTTTGTACATGTAACAAGAACTTTGGTGCTTATAAAAAGGACTTTGCGCCTGTAACAAGGACTTTGGTGACTGTATCAAGGGCTTGTGTGCCCGTATCAAGGACTTGGTGCCTGTAACAAGGACTTTGGTGCCTGTAAAAGGACTTTGGTGCATGTATCAGGACTTTAATGTCTGTATCAAGGACTCGGTGCCTGTATCAAGGACTTTGGTTCTTGTATCAAGAACTTTGGTGCCTGTATCAAGAACTTTGATACTTGTATAAGGACTTTGGTGCCTGTATCAAGGACTTGTATCTGTATCCAGGACTTGGTGCCTGTATCAAGCGCTTGGTACCTGTATCAAGAACTTTGGTGCCTGTATCAAGGACTTGGTGCCTGTAACAAGGACTTTGGTGCCTGTATCAAGGACTTGGTGCCTGTATCATGGACTTTGGTGCCTGTATCAAGGACTTGGTTCTTGTAACAAGGACTTTTGGTGCCTATCAAGGACTTGGTACCTGTATCAAGGTCTTTTGTGCTTGTATCAAAGTCTTGATGCCTGTAACAAGGACTTTTGGTGCCTAATGGACAATCATATAGAAGTCACCTTCTTCCTATGGTGTTATATGAAGATCTGGGAAGATCGGGATCCTGTAAAATCTCGAACCTAATTAGTTTTTTACAAGGAGGGTGCCATTATAGAATCTGGGTGGAATCAGAAAATCTGCAAAAGCTCAAACCCGAATCATTATATTGGTGAGTGGGAAGTTTAGGAAAAATCTTGATTTTTCAAGCATTTCGAGTTTTCAAAATGAGACATGTCCCCACTAGTTGTATAGACTTGTTTTAATAAATGCAATGTGGTATAAGATGGTTATCCAAGAAAAACTTGTAATGTACATGTACGATCAAAACCCCTTATGAGATAATTCTTGAATCAATAAATCTGAAATCATCGAACGAGTTTGATCAGTCGTGTCAACTGGAGTATCCCTATTAAAGAGGACTTTTCACAACACCTGTTTCTAAGAGATTTTGCTTCATTACTGAGGAAGATTTCTAGAAACACTCAACCGTCACTCAGATCCTATGTCAAGAATTCCGGATTGTTTGCAGTGTATACAACCTGATTGATCAGAGAAGGTTTTCTAAGGGACTGTAATGTAGGCTTGGTCAAAGGCTTACGCAATGGGTGGGCATTTTGAGGTTTTGGAAAAGAATCAACATTTTAAAAGCAATTCCTTCGGGTTTACAAGTCAAGAACCTTGAAGATCAGATAAAACCAGATTGTGCTTACTTCTTTATGCCGCAGCTCCTTGTGTGACATCCCGCATTGATTTGAAACGTCTCAATCAGGGGAGGCTTTCGGGATAGGTTGTAACATTAGTTCAGGGTGGGCTTGCAGAGGCCATTTTCAGAATGAGGGGTACAATAAGTTGGTGATCACCTTTGCATCATTACCAATTGTCATAGCTGCATCTTCGAGCCCCCTAAAAGTCTTCTAGATACCTATATTCTAATAAGCGTCGGGCTTTCCTTGTTTTTGTCACTTGCTTACAACAGATTCCCTTGTTGACACTTTACTTTTTTGAGTATCATGGCTTTTGTTCCTATGGAGGGCTTTTAGCCTTGCTTTTACCAGGCACTTTGTTTTTATTAGCTTTATTGCCTTTTGACTTTTTCATTGTACTCCTCATTGATTGTTTTTTTTTCAAGTATTATTGTTCTTCTTCAATAATGGACTTTGGCCCTGCTTTTACTCGGTGCCTTACTTTGTTAGTCCAGATATCTTTTCAAACTATATGCGGGAGATGGTTTCATTCATAACTTTACTATTCATTGGTAAATCACGTGCATTGCCCCAGTGTAGGGAGGCGATTACCAACCGGGTTTAGAAATGAAGGTTCTGAAGGCTCAAATTGACTCATCAAGGGATAAAGTGTATAGGATAGAGAAATGAACTACTCCCCTTCACTTTGATATTTCAAATCTTTATGGGGGGCCACCTGAATTACCACAAAAGGGTTGATGCAAGTTAGCACAATAACGTCTTACCTTGATCTTTTCTCCAAGGAATCAACCAACGATCTTCCAAATCGCCCTAGTGTGGGGTAGTTTTTGACAGGGTTATTTTTGAATTCTCCCTTCATAAGCTCAAATGGGTTGGCAAATGATTATTATGTATCTCGGATAAAGAAATGAACTTGCCTTTCATCATTTCAATCTATGTAATCACTGCAAATAGTCCATACGTTCATGGACAAAGGTTTTTATTTCACCTTTCCTTCACTCATCTCTCAAGTGTGTAGGGACATGTATGGGCGCGGCTTACCTCTAAAATCTTGGATTACTCTAGCATGACAGGTCTAATCATCCTCATTTACAAGTTCATCTTTTTTCATCAAAATTAACCCCGGCGGGGGACCATAATGCATGTACATTTCAAATTTTCCTGACTAATCTAGATTTTTTATATGGGAATGTAAATGATATTATTCCACGAATTCATGTTGAGGATGTAATTTACTAATCATCGTGACTTTGCGAATTAGAAGGTTTTAGGGTAAGGGATATTTACTTGCCCATCGTGGCCGGAGTTCCCTGAAAAAATGAAAATGTTCCAAGGGTAAGTGTCCATTCTCGCATTAAAATTGGAACGATACAACTTTTACCTTTGATTGCGAACTGAGCACGCCAATAGGTAACTCGCCTTGTACGCTCCTCTCCTTCGTAATCTTCTAACCTAGAGAGGGTAATTTGAACTGTTTCATCCACTTAGTAGTCCCTCTTAAACCTGCAACACAGGGAAAATGATGCAAGTGTATGCATGTATGCATGGAATACATGTAGTGGTCTTCGATGTGACTCAGACACCCACGAGATACGAAAACTGATCAAATCTTCATTTTATTCAAGGGTAATACTTCTTGACAGCATCTACATTTACAGGACTCGCTAACTCTTCTTCGTCCATATTCACAAGTATTAAGGTACTGCTAAGTAAAATTTTCTGGACTACATATGGACCCTTGTAATTCGGCGCAAACTTCCCTCCAAGATGGGGAACATTGGGTAGCACTTTCTTCATGACTAAATCTTCGATAGTGAAGCTCCTGGGTTTCACTTTGCGGTTGAAGGATCTAGCTACCCTGATATGCTTGTCCGAGACAGATAGCTTTCAATCGCTTCTCGTCAATTAGATTTAGCTGTTCATGGCCTCTGCTGGATCCACTCAGTCTCTAAGAGCTCTACTTGGGATAGTATTCGTAAAGAAGGGATTTCAACTTTTACCAGGAGGATAGCTTCCATGCCGTATACCAGAGAGTAGGGTGTTGCCCTAGTCGAAGTCCTAATTGAAGTCCGATACGCCATTAATGCATATGGCAGTCTCTCATGCCAATCTCGGAAGTTCTCCGCAATTTTAGCCAGGATTTTCTTAATATTCTTATTCGTCGCTTCCACAGCTCCATTAATTTTTGGGCGATAAGGAGAAGAATTAAGGTGTCTGATCTTAAATCGATCCAAAAGGTCGTCTACCACCTTATTATTCATATTAAAGCCATTGTCTATACTGACAGCTTGAGGTGTCCCATATCTTGCAATGATATCCCTTTTGATAAACCTGGTGACACTTTTAGCGGTAACGTTAGCGTATGAATTAACCTCGATCCATTTGGTGAAGTAATTGATTGCCACTAAAATAAAACGATATCCGTTTGAAGTTTTAGGGTTAATTGGCCCGATCATATCAATTCCCCACATAGAAAATGGCCAAGACTCGGATATTTGGTGAAGTTCATTTAGAGGGGCATTAATCTTGTCTCCATAGATCTGGCACTGGTGGTAAGATCTCACGTGTTGGTTGCAATCTGACTCCATGGTTATCCAGTAGTAACCGAGTCTCATAATCTTTTTAGTGAGGAGATGCCCATTCATGTGTGGCTCGCATTCTCCTTCACGAATCTCCTTCATGAGCAAGTTTGCCTCTTTAGCGTCCACACACCTTAGCAAGACTGAGTCGAATGACTTCTTGCATAGAGTTTGGCCACTGAGAAAGAACTTTGTAGTCGTCTTAGCTATATATTTCTTATCTCCTGTTTGACTCCTTGGAGGGTAATCTCCTTTTAGCAAGTAGTTCTTTATATCATGATACCAAGGTTGATCGTCGAACCCTTCTTCAATCACCATGCAATAAGTAGATTATCTAATAATATCGACTCTTAACGGTTTGATATCTAAACCTTCCGTTACCTACAACATGGATGATAGGGTAGCGAGTGCATCAGTAAAGTGATTCTAGCTTCTCGGTAGGTTCTCAAAATCAATCTCCTCAAATTCCCTGATCATCTCTTCTAGGAATTTGTGATAAGGGATGAGATTGGAGTCTTTGGTTTTCCATTCACCTTGGGTTTGTAAGATGATTAGCATAGAGTCCCCATATACCTGCAGTTTCCTTACATTCATGGTGAGAGCTAGCTGTAGCCCTAGGATACACGTTTCATATTCAGAAATATTATTGGTGCATGGGAATATTAGCTTTGCTGCCACTGGATAATGTTGTCCCTCTAGGGATATTAAAATTGCCCTGGTTCTGGATCCAGTGAGGTTTACAGTACCGTTGAAATACATTGTCCATTTATCCTTGGACAAGTTTGAAATATGATCCTCTGACTTGTCGCCACTTGGGATATTGAATCCTTGGGTATTTTCTGCTAACATATCTGCTATGGTTCGTCCTTTAACGGATTTCTGCGTTGAACTTCTAACATCGAACTCTGATAGGAGGACTTGTCATTTAGTCAATTTCCCAATTAAGGCTGGCTTTTCTAAAAGATACTTTAATGGGTCATTCTCTGTGACCAACTAAATATGATGATGGATGGTGTATTGCCTCAATCTGTGTAACACCCACACTAATGCGACGCATGTCTTCTCGACTGAGAGATAATTCATCTGTGACGTAATGAACTTCTTACTCATATAGTAAATTGCCCGCTCCTTGCTATCCTCTGGGCTTGTTTGGGCTAATAGAGCTCCCAAGGATTCTTGATGCACAGTGAGATACAATGTTAGCGGCGAACCAGGTACAGGAAGAACTAATACCGGTGGCGAGAGGAGGTATCTCTTAATTTTTTCCAGTACTTGGTGACATTCAGAGTCCCATTTCACCTTGGCTCCTTTCTTCAGCAACTTAAAGAATGGTTTTGCTACTTCAGAAAGTTGACAAATAAATCTGGCGATGTAGTTGAGCCTTCCCAGCAAACTCTTTACTTCTTTGACTGTCGTGGGGGTCCAGAGGTTAGTATTGCCTTGACTTTGGAGGGGTTGATTTCAACTCCTCGGTTGCTTATTATGAACCCTAGAAGTTTTCCCGACCGTGCCCCAAATATGCATTTAGCAGGGTTTAACTTTAATTTGTATTTCTAGAGTCGTTCAAATAGCTTTCTCAATATCTGTATATGATCTTCCCTAGGTTTAGATTTCGCGATCATGTTATCGATATAGACTTCTATCTCTTTGTGCATCATGTCGTGAAACAAAGCCACCATGGCCCTCTAGTATGTTGCCCCAGCATTTTTCAAGCCGAAAGGCATAACCCTATAACAGAACATGCCCCATAGTGTTATGAAGGAGGTATTGGCCTTATCTTCTTCTTTTAAAAGGATTTAGTTGTATCCGGAAAATCCATCCATAAACGAGAACATCTCAAAACCAGCGGTGCTATTAACCAAGACGTCAATGTGTGCGAGAGGAAAATCATCTTTTGGGCTCACCTTATTCATGTCACGGTAATCCACGCAGACTCTGACTCTGCCATCTTTCTTCATCACCGAAACAATGTTCGCAATCCATTCGTGATAAGAGATCACTTCAATAAATCCCACCTTAAGCAGTTTCATCACTTCTTCTTCAATCTTTTTAGACAGTTCTTGCTTCGTGCGTCGAAGTTTTTGTTTCTTAGCTGGAATTCTCGGATCTGTCGAGAGCGAATGCTCAACAATACTTGGATCTAAACCTAGCATATCTGCATAAGACCAAGCGAGTACATCTTGATATTCTCTTAGGAGCTCAATGAACCGAGATGCTTCCGAGGAAGATAGCCTTCCTCTGATTTTTACTTCTTTCAAATTTCCAGCATCCCCTAGGTTGATTGTGATGGTGTCCTTTGCGATTAGAGGCTTTTGTTCCTCATATCTGCTCCAATCCCTTTTGATCTCACTGGTATCTCGTCTCCTTCTTCTTCGATCTCATAAGAGAAATCGTCGGTATAGTCTAAGTCACATAATAACCGGTAATGCATATGAGGGATGGTATACCTGAAATGTTTATGAGCGCGGTTACTATTGTGCTGACACAGATACAAACGCATGAGTTTTTGAAAAACATTTGAAAGTTGTTTTGAAAAATAGAAGAAAATGGGGAGCCGGTCTTCATTTCATCGGACGTTCTTGTTCCTCTAAAACATTTTAGAAAACAGGAATCATGTGGCAAATAAATCCTCAAGCTTCAAGGATTTGAAGTCAAATGTCATCATCGGTTGATTTGTTGTTCCACATGCCCTTAACAAAACTAGTGGGAATTTTATTGGGTGAAAAATGTACCGCATTACAGTATATACTTCTTGGACCAACGGTCGGAGATCCAAGGTTTTTTCTCAACAAATAAAATGTAATAACACGAAAGAATTACAAAGAAGGAATGAGGAAATCTAAATGCATCAACTAGAAGGGATAGAAAAGGTCTCTTTACACAGGTAGGGTGGAGTCTTCGTCCAATCACTCGACGATGACGTTGACAGTGTTTTCTAAGAACAGGTTGAACATATTAGGCTCCGATGCATCTTGGATAATCTCATCTGCCAACAATTTAGGGCAACTGGAGAAATACTAGTCCAGTGACTGCCGATCAAATTAGCTTTTCCTTTCCATTCTCTAGAGCCAACGAATGAACCTGACCTGCCTCCTTGGCTTCCACAGCCCTTATATTGACCTCAGCCTCGGCGTCCATGGCAGTTCCCAAAAGTAGAGCCATTACTGGATTCACAAGTGTATCCTAGGCCTGTTCGGTGCTTGCTGGTATCTAACTGGAGTGGCGATTGAATCCCTTGACTGTGCTTCCAAGACCGTGTCTAGGGATGAAACCATAAGCTAATGAGATCTTTCAGGCACTAGTGTTTATTTAGAAGGTGTAGGAACCTCCCTTTTAGCCCCAGGAGCCAGGTGCATAACTGCCACCAATTCAAGAGAATGGTAGCTGGATTCCTCCTTTCGCTTCGGCTCCACATGCGGGACCGCACTTCTCTGATAGGCTGCGACGTCCATTTCTCCATGTACTGTGATTACCTTCCCGTCCACTACGAATCGGACCTTCTATTGTAAACTCGAGGGTACTGCTCCTGCAGTGTGGATCCATGGCCTCCCTAGAAGATATCCGAAAGCACTCGGGAGGTCCATGACCTAGAATCCGATGGAAAATTCCACTGGCCCAATGAGGACATCCAACTCTATCTCCCTACTACGTTCTTCCTCATTCCATCAAAAGCTCTGATGGTGGCTTGGAGGTACGGATAACTCCTCATTTATGCCCAGGTTCCTGAGCGTAGCCAATGGGCATATGTTAAATGCCGAGCCATTGTCAATTAGCACGTGGGAGACCTGCTTGCCATGACTCCTTACTGATATGTACAGCACCTTATTATGAGCCCATCCATCTACAGGAATATCCTCATCCGAGAAGGATATCTGGCCCTTAGCAAGATGAACCCCACAAATTCCTCCAGTTGCACCTCATTGATTGTTTCGAGTACATTCACCTCATTTAGCACTTTCATCAGAGCACTCTTATGTTTCTCCGAGTTGGTAAAAGATCTAGTAGTGAGATCTGAGCTGGCATTTTCCTCAGCTGCTCGATTACCTCAAACTCACTTGTCCTCACTACAGATAATGCTTTTTCGGCCTCCTCTTTCGATCATTTTTTCTTCTCGGGCTCCCCTTCCCTTGGTGTGTAACACCTCTTAGATCTCATGACAGCATCAATCTCGCCTGTACCATAATCCCAAGGGACAGCTTTAGGATTGTAATCCATCGGCGGAGGGATCTTTATTACGACTATTTCAATCTTTCCGTCGTGCTGCGCCTTCGTATCTTCCAGCTCAAGCTCTGCAAGGGTAATCACCGTGCGGTCAAGGGAACTACTCTCGGTGTTTCCAATTTGTCTACCTCGTCCAGCTTGATCACAAAGGCGGTTCTCGACCCTACTGCTGCGATCATCTCATCCTCGTTAATGTATTCAAAATCATAGTCGTCATACCACTCATCAGGCAACATCACTACTGGCTCTATTGATGGTGAAAAGTCGTTCCACCTTTGGTGATCTCTGGTCTGGACTACTTCCCTAGGAGTGCTGGCTTGATCCGAGTCCTTCTCATACTCGGGTTCGTTCTTTCGGATGATATTTTCATGTCTCTCCCCAATACTCACCATATATTTGAACGACTAGAACCCACATGCATGTATGCACTCGAAGTATTTTTAGGGAAGAGCTTGTACGAAAAGCTCCACCGCTTCTCTCTCGGTCAATGGGTGCAAGATTTGCCTAGCCTGCAGCTTCCACCTGCGCGCGAACATTTTAAATCCCTCGCCTTCATCCATGGTAATGCGGGCTAAGTTGTCCATGGTGACTGTGAATTTTATGTTAGCCTCAAACCGCCACAAGAACCGTTCTTCGAGATCCTCCCAGTTCAGAATCCAATCCAGATCTATCAAATGATACCAACATAAGGCTGGACCCATCAGGCTACATTCGAAGGTGGTAATAAGGACCTGATCATCCTCATGATAGCCAACTGTCCTTGAGAGATAATGGAAATGTGATACAGAGGGCAACCCTCACCCCCCAAATTTCCGTGGAAAGGTTATCAACTGCTCGGTCGATATTGCTTCCCTCCTCGGGCAATCATCGCTTTCAGTTCTGATACCATGTTCGCCAGGTCTTTGGACTACCCCTCCAAATCCGCCAATTTCGGTTCTGCCATTCAATACTTCTCCTTAACTCCAACATCTGGTATTCTGTTCTATGGGCGGCAGATGGGTATTTGCCCCTCTTCTTGACAGTTCGCTTATCGTGGACACCATACGGTTCATGCATCTTTCCAGGTTGTGAAGTCTCTCATGAGTTTCCAGACTATACTCCTCCTTCATGGGGTTAACATGGCTCGAGGTCGCTTCGTCAATCGCACCGCTAGGTCCTCTTTGCCAATGGGACATCATACCGC
>JAGVVM010021046.1:0-14335 GCA_019149425.1 Psidium friedrichsthalianum | reverse complement strand
TTTTAAAAGATACTTTAATGGGTCATTCTTTTGTGACCAACTAAATATGATGATGGATGGTGTATTGCCTCAATCTGGTAACACCCACACTAATGCGACGCATGTCTCTCGACTGAGAGATAATTCATCTGTGACGTAATGAACTTCTTACTCATATAGTAAATTGCCCGCTCTTGCTATCCTCTGGGCTTGTTTGGGAATAGAGCTCCAAGGATTCTTGATGCACAGTGAGATACAATGTTAGCGGCGAACCAGGTACAGGAAGAACTAATACCGGTGGCGAGAGGAGGTATCTCTTAATTTTTTCCAGTACTTGGTGACATTCAGAGTCCCATTTCACCTTGGCTCCTTTCTTCAGCAACTTAAAGAAATGGTTTTGCTACTTCAGAAAGTTGACAAATAAATCTGGCGATGTAGTTGAGCCTTCCCAGCAAACTCTTTACTTCTTTGACTGTCGTGGGGGTCCAGAGGTTAGTATTGCCTGACTTTGGAGGGGTTGATTTCAACTCCTCGGTTGCTTATTATGAACCTAGAAGTTTTCCCGACCGTGCCCCAAATATGCATTTAGCAGGGTTTAACTTTAATTTGTATTTCTAGAGTCGTTCAAATAGCTTTCTCAATATCTGTATATGATCTTCCCTAGGTTTAGATTTCGCGATCATGTTATCGATATAGACTTCTATCTCTTTGTGCATCATGTCGTGAAACAAAGCACCATGGCCCTCTAGTATGTTGCCCCAGCATTTTTCAAGCCGAAAGGCATAACCCTATAACAGAACATGCCCCATAGTGTTATGAAGGAGGTATGGCCTTATCTTCTTCTTTTAAAAGGATTTAGTTGTATCCGGAAAATCCATCCATAAACGAGAACATCTCAAACCAGCGGTGCTATTAACCAAGACGTCAATGTGTGCGAGAGGAAAATCATCTTTTGGGCTCACCTTATTCAAGTCACGGTAATCCACGCAGACTCTGACTCTGCCATCTTTCTTCATCACCGAAACAATGTTCGCAATCCATTCGTGATAAGAGATCACTTCAATAAATCCCACCTTAAGCAGTTTCATCACTTCTTCTTCAATCTTTTTAGACAGTTCTTGCTTCGTGCGTCGAAGTTTTTGTTTTAGCTGGAATTCTCGGATCTGTCGAGAGCGAATGCTCAACAATACTTGGATCTAAACCTGGCATATCTGCATAAGACCAAGCGAGTACATCTTGATATTCTTTAGGAGCTCAATGAACCGAGATGCTTCCGAGGAAGATAGCCTTCCTCTGATTTTTACTTCTTTCAAATTTCCAGCATCCCCTAGGTTGATTGTGATGGTGTCCTTTGCGATTAGAGGCTTTTGTTCCTCATATCTGCTCCAATCCCCTTTGATCTCGCTGGTATCTCGTCTCCTTCTTCTTCGATCTCATAAGAGAAATCGTCGGTATAGTCTGAGTCACATAATAACCTGTAATGCATATGAGGGATGGTATACCTGAAATGTTTATGAGCGCGGTTACTATTGTGCTGACACAGATACAAACGCATGAGTTTTGAAAAACATTTGAAAGTTGTTTTGAAAAATAGAAGAAAATGGGGAGCCGGTCTTCATTTCATCGGACGTTCTTGTTCCTCTAAAACATTTAGAAAACAGGAATCATGTGGCAAATAAATCCTCAAGCTTCAAGGATTTGAAGTCAAATGTCATCATCAGGTTGATTTGTGTGTTCCACATGCCCTTAACAAAACTAGTGGGAATTTATTGGGTGAAAAATGTACCGCATTACAGTATATACTTCTTGGACCAACGGTCGGAGATCCAAGGTTTTTTCTCAACAAATAAAATGTAATAACACGAAAGAATTACAAAGAAGGAATGAGGAAATCTAAATGCATCAGCTAGAAGGGATAGAAAAGGTCTCTTTACACAGGTAGGGTGGAGTCTTCGTCCAATCACTCGACGATGACGTTGACAGTGTTTTCTAAGAACAGGTTGAACATATTAGGCTCCGATGCATCTTATAATCTCATCTGCCAACAATTTAGGGCGACTGGAGAAATACTAGTCCAGTGACTGCCGATCAAATTAGCTTTTCCTTTCCATTCTCTAGAGCCAACGAATGAACCTGACCTGCCTCCTGGCTTCCACAGCCCTTATATTGACTCAGCCTCGGCGTCCATGGCAGTTCCCAAAAGTAGAGCCATTACTGGATTCACAAGTGTATCCTAGGCCTGTTCGGTGCTTGCTGGTATCTAACTGGAGTGGCGATTGAATCCCTTGACTGTGCTTCCCAAGACCGTGTCTAGGGATGAAACCATAAGCTAATAAGATCTTTTCAGGCGCTAGTGTTTATTTAGAAGGTGTAGGAACCTCCCTTTTAGCCCCAGGAGCCAGGTGCATAACTGCCACCAATTCAAGAGAATGGTAGCTGGATTCCTCCTTTCGCTTCGGCTCCACATGCGGACCGCACTTCTCTGATAGGCTGCGACGTCCATTTCTCCATGTACTGTGATTACCTTCCCGTCCACTACGAATCGGACCTTCTATTGTAAACTCGAGGGTACTGCTCCTGCAGTGTGGATCCATGGCCTCCCTAGAAGATATCCGAAAGCACTCGGGAGGTCCATGACCTAGAATCCGATGGAAAATTCCACTGGCCCAATGAGGACATCCAACTCTATCTCCCTACTACGTTCTTCCTCATTCCATCAAAAGCTCTGATGGTGGCCTTGGAGGTACGGATAACTCCTCATTTATGCCCAGGTTCCTGAGCGTAGCCAATGGGCATATGTTAAATGCCGAGCCATTGTCAATTAGCACGTGGGAGACCTGCTTGCCATGACTCCTTACTGATATGTACAGCACCTTGTTATGAGCCCATCCATCTACAGGAATATCCTCATCCGAGAAGGATATCTGGCCCTTTAGCAAGATGAACCCCCAAAATTCCTCCAGTTGCACCTCATTGATTGTTTCGAGTACATTCACCTCATTTAGCACTTTCATCAGAGCACTCTTATGTTTCTCCGAGTTGGTAAAAGATCTAGTAGTGAGATCTGAGCTGGCATTTTCCTCAGCTGCTCGATTACCTCAAACTCACTTGTCCTCACTACAGATAATGCTTTTTCGGCCTCCTCTTTCGATCATTTTTTCTTCTCGGGCTCCCCTTCCCTTGGTGTGTAACACCTCTTAGATCTCATGACAGCATCAATCTCGCCTGTACCATAATCCCAAGGGACAGCTTTAGGATTGTAATCCATCGGCGGAGGGATCTTTATTACGACTATTTCAATCTTTCCGTCGTGCTGCGCCTTCGTATCTTCCAGCTCAAGCTCTGCAAGGGTAATCACCGTGCGGTCAAGGGAACTACTCTCGGTGTTTTCCAATTTGTCTACCTCGTCCAGCTTGATCACAAGGCGGTTCTCGACCCTACTGCTGCGATCATCTCATCCTCGTCAATGTATTCAAAATCATAGTCGTCATACCACTCATCAGGCAACATCACTACTGGCTCTATTGGTGGTGAAAAGTCGTTCCACCTTTGGTGATCTCTGGTCTGGACTACTTCCCTAGGAGTGCTGGCTTGATCCGAGTCCTTCTCATACCCGGGTTCGTTCTTTCGGATGATATTTTCATGTCTCTCCCCAATACTCACCATATATTTGAACGACTAGAACCCACATGCATGTATGCACTCGAAGTATTTTTAGGGAAGAGCTTGTACGAAAAGCTCCACCGCTTCTCTCTCGGTCAATGGGTGCAAGATTTGCCTAGCCTGCAGCTTCCACCTGCGCGCGAACATTTTAAATCCCTCGCCTTCATCCATGGTAATGCGGGCTAAGTTGTCCATGGTGACTGTGAATTTTATGTTAGCCTCAAACCGCCACAAGAACCGTTCTTCGAGATCCTCCCAGTTCAGAATCCAATCCAGATCTATCAATGATACCAACATAAGGCTGGACCCATCAGGCTACATTCGAAGGTGGTAATAAGGACCTGATCATCCTCATGATAGCCAACTGTCCTTGAGAGATAATGGGAATGTGATACAGAGGGCAACCCTCACCCCCCAAATTTCCGTGGAAAGGTTATCAACTGCTCGGGTCGATATTGCTTCCCTCCTCGGGCATCATCGCTTTCAGTTCTGACACCATGTTCGCCAGGTCTTTGGACTACCCTCCAAATCCGCCAATTTTCGGTTCTGCCATTCAATACTTCTCCTTAACTCCAACATCTGGTATTTCTGTTCTATGGGCGGCAGATGGGTATTTGCCGCTCTTCTTGACAGTTCGCTTATCGTGGACACCATACGGTTCATGCATCTTTCCAGGTTGTGAAGTCTCTCATGAGTTTCCAGACTATACTCCTCCTTCATGGGGTTAACATGGCT
The DNA here is from genome assembly GCA_019149425.1 of Psidium friedrichsthalianum. Classification (NCBI taxonomy): domain Eukaryota; kingdom Viridiplantae; phylum Streptophyta; class Magnoliopsida; order Myrtales; family Myrtaceae; genus Psidium; species Psidium friedrichsthalianum. Next base: position 9,958 of record JAGVVM010021046.1, on the reverse strand, counting down.
CGAGGTCGCTTCGTCAATCGCACCCGCTAGGTCCTCTTTGCCATTGGGATCATCCATACCGCCCCAACCGTCAGGGACTATTTCTTCAGTTCTGACGAAGAAGCTCGGCGGGACGGAGTAGAGTACATGATAGTTGTAATCCCCACTGTCCTGGCCCAGTGTATCCACAATGTCTTCTCTTTTCAGGCTTCTTGCAGGAACCTTTTGTCTGCCTCGTGCGCTCTCTTACGAAGTATCTCTTCGTCGTCCATCTCTTCCTCGGGCTCTTCCATGAGGCGTTCGTCGTTTTGCGTGCATACATATGGGGTCTCTCTCGAGCTTGCTTCCTCCATCTCCATCTTGAATTCAATACCATTAAGTTAATCTTTAATCGAGTGCCCCCTTCCATCTAGCCATCCACCTGATCTAGAATCCCCAGATCGACCATGTTAGCCAAGCATTGTATCTTCTCATCCCTCGAGGCCTCCCTATCAGCAAGGCATACAGCTCTTAACTCGAGTGTTTCTTGTAGCTTGGTCATATCAGCCATGATTCTAGCTTATCTGCATCGTCCTCGCCCTATATGACGTTCACTCTTTCATGATCAGGTAGGGAATTCTGCTGCACATTCGGTTCTGTTTTATCGAACTCTAACATTCCTCCGTCTATTAACGCTTGAAACCTTGTACTTAAGTGTAAGACAATTATCAGTATTATGTCCCTTCTCACCCATATGGTAGGCGCATGATTGGGTCTCATCAAACCTAGGGAACCTAGGTGGATTCGGCCTCGGAGGCTCCTTAGCGACCAAACGCCCCTCCAGCAGCATAGGTAGTAATTTTGACAATGGTCAGGGTAACAGCGTGAAGGATGCCGCAGCTCTCTTCTTGGCCTCAATCTTCCTCGGGACCGGTCCTGACGCGCTTCCTTGGATGGGGTAGATTCCAGGAATTTTCTCGGTCGTGGTGGGTTCGGGACAAAGGTGACATCGCCTACATTCTCTCGCTCCCATTTAGCTGGAAACTACTGCCTAAACATGGTTTTGATACGCGCTTCTCTCTTAAGGCCTATTCGTGGCGCTCAGCCACCTTGATGAGGTGTGCAAATGTGACAGTCTGAAAATTCGACCCAATTGTCGGGGATTCTGAATGAATGGATATACTTCATTAGTACGCTCTGATCGATATTCACTTAGGATTAGCTACCCTGGGACGACTACCGAAGGGGAAAGGCTACCTGGAAAATTTCCCAAACAGCCGCCCGTTGGTCTGAAAATTCGACAGAGTCGGTATTTAAAGATTTGACCACGAAATGGAATCTGACATAGGACAATCGAATTATTAAGATAATCACAATGGAGAAATGGATTCAGTTTCAGAAATATCGCCCGAAGGGCAGACAGCCGGTGCACGTCGCGAAGCAAGACGTGAATGGAGAATTACCGAAATGCCCCCGGTAAATGCTCAATCCTTAGAATTTGATCAAATAGGATTATTTGAGAGCGAATACGATAGAACGAAGCCAAACCCAGTCTAAAGTTCGTTCGCGCTTGGAACCCGATCGGTGCATTTGGCACGCAAATCGAGGCAAGTCAAATCAAAGTCATCAGTCAATCAATCAATCACATCATGGCACAATTCCAAGACAATCACACCAATCCCCTCACATCTTGTCAAAGTACAACCTAACTACACCTAACCCCACTATAAGCTATTTCTCTTATTTTTATTTTGTTATAATCTCTCTCTCTCTTCCCTATAAGCTTCGGCCGGCCACCCCACCTCCATCTTCTTCTTCATTTTCCTTCCTTCTCCTCTCTTCTTCTCGTTTCTTCTTCGTCCGTGGCTGCCGCGAAGCCGCCGTGCCGCCACTGTCCGCCGCCCGATTCCGCCGTCGCCACGAGCCATCATTCTTCAACGCCGTCATCTAGGTGAGCTCCTTTGGTCCTTTCCTCTCTCATTTCCGTGGCCTTAGAGGCCCTTAAGACCTAACCCAACCTCACCTCTCTCTCTCCCTCTCTCGGTTTCGATGAGCAGCCACCCCAAGCCGTCGCCTCCGTCGTCATTCCACCGCCGTCCGCCACTCCATACGGCCACCTTAGTCTTGGTAAGCCTCCTCTACACTTCACTTCATCTCCTCCATGACCGTGAGGCTTGCCATTTGACCGAACCAGGCCCGATTTCCTCTTGTAGGCCGAGACCTCCATTCGGCCGCCGAAGCCCAAGCCGCCTCCACCGTCGGTTTCCAGCCCCTAATAGGTAAGCTTAACCCCTAATTATGGCCTAGGCTTGTTGTATGCATGTGTGGTTTGGTGTGTTAGGGCTGGTGAAGATGATTAGTGTAGATAATGGGTGTTTACGGTTGAATTCTATTAGGCTAATTGGAGATTAGCGAAGTGGGTCATGAAGTTAGGCTTGGGATATTTATCTCGGGCTTAGAAATGTTGTTCATGGGCCGTGAATGGCTGATTGGGCGTGCAAAATGAGGGTCAAGGGTGTACATGGGCTTAGGGACTCATTTTTGGGCTAAACTAACCTAATATGAGCTTATGGGCCTAAGTCATGATAATGGGCTTACCAATGGACGAAAATTTGAGGCTAATTTGGGCTGCAAATACGGACTTGAATGTATGAATTTGGGGCCCAATATGATACATGGGCTTAGGGATCTAAATCGGGCCTAAAATGAGCAAAATGGGCTTAATGGGCTTAAGTAGAAATATGGGCTTGGGCCTTGCGCGAAAATTTAATAAATATTGGGCCTTATTATATTTAAATCCTAATAATTAAATTGTGGGTTTGAAACTAGTGAATGGGCCTTAGACCCTATTGGGCTTAAACTAAGTTAATGGGCGTGAATTAAGAAAGGAACAATATGGGCCTTAGTCTGGGCTTGAATTTAAATTACTAAAACCCAATTGTACCCTGATAAGATAATTGTGGGCCATAGATGGGTCGAGAATCGATAATAACGACTGGGCTTAGACCGGGTCCTTGGGCCTAATAGGACTGGATTCCGAAACAAATGGGTTCTAAGGATGGTATCAGTTACTAATGGGTTTTCTTGGAAATTACCTGAGGGGAAATCGAAGGGCCTTACTGAGAAATGCGGAATACCCGATCGAACCCAGATGATTGAGGAACCGTGAGTAGGGTACCGGGTTTACAGGTAGTCTATCCTGATGAATGTAGATTGCCCAGATTATTTCTCAGATTTCTATGCTTCTATGCATGTGAAACCTTGTGAATGCCTGCTCTGTGATATGTATTGTTTGAGACTGTCTGAGTACAGTATGATGTGAGCATGGCATGGGTCACTATGAGGGGTGACAGGGGGAGGATGGCCCTGATGCGTGTTACGCGGGAAACTGGAGAGATAAGCTGGTTGGATGGCCCTAATGCGTGTTACGCGGGGAACTGGAGAGATAAGCTGGTTGGATGGCCCTGATGCGTGTTACGCGGGGAAACGAAGCGATAAGCCGGGAGGTTGGCCCTAATGCGTTTTTACGCGGGGAAGTGGAGAGATAAGCGTGCCAACCTGAGGCGTACCACACGCGGGTTGAGGCACGAGCTTGATGCGTATGAGACGCGGGCAGGATCCAATGGGATCAGTTGAGGCGGGCTGAGTTGTGCATCTGTTATGGCATGTTGGGTGCTGATATTGACTGTTGGTTGCCCGTCTACATTATACGATATTCATGTGATTTTACTACATGTGTCTTGACTGTTCATACTCTGAGATGGTACCCATGGTGAGTGAGAGTGCCCGAGCGAGGTGACCAGAGACCCTAGACCACTGGATAGGACCGAACCCACTAATATACTCTATCCTACGCTAGGATTAGTGGTGAGCTTGCTGAGTCCTCGACTCACTGGCGGTGGTTGCCATGTTTACAGATCCCAGACCCCTGTGATGGCCGCACCCCCTATGCTTTTTGGACTGCCCATGCAAATAGAGACAGAGGTCACCCAGTACGTGGACGAGGATGCTACCCTCTGGCAGCGGCGACTGACCACCATCTGGGTGGATCAGGGTAGCCCACTTTTTGTCCCCTATAGATTTGAGGCCTGAATGAGAGAGGGCGAGTTCGGTTTTGAGGGACCCCTCCGCGATGTCCCCATACCTATGGAGGATGACCCTGGACTCCTGCGACCAGCTGCATATGGAGGCGAGGTGGAGGACCCCGACCCGATGGTGGAACTGCCGTCCTCAGGTCGCATGGAGATCGACGGCCACGAGGAGGGCGAGGACATGGATGCAGATCCAGAGGAGGAGAACGATCCATGGGCGGACTACGACCACGAGGAGAAGCCGCAGGAGTGACCGCCCTTGATGTTGAGTCTTGGTTGAGCGTAGGACTTTTTGGACCATAGTCTGTGTTTTATTTTGAGGTCTGTACCTAACGCTTGTTAATATGTATATATGATGATGTTTGGTGCGTTATTCTTCCTCGTGTGTACTACCCCATTATCGTTTGTATGCATGTATGGATAGGAGGAAAAGCTTCCGCAGCTTCATGGTTTGACTGACGCGTCGTCTGGCCGCGATGGGCATCCTAGACCGTCGCTGATCGTAGGCCAGGCGCACGCAAATTCGTATGTATAAGCCGAGGGACGCCGGAGCCCGTGGGGTTCGGGGCGTGACAGCAAAAGTTTGACAGCCTGAGGTATTAAGCTTTTTGAAGTACTTAAGAGGTAATGTTTTCATAAATAAATCTACTAGCTCCTCTTCCAGGATGGTCGGGTTGACCTGAGTAGCGATCGCCCGCCACCTCTAAGCGAAAGTGCGTATGGACTCACTCCTCCCTTTCAGGGTTCTCAACAGGTCTTTTCTTGTCGACGCCGTAGCCGTATTAAACTTGTACTGATGTAGGAATTCTTCAACCAAATCCTCCCAACCGTCGTAATCCTCTACGTCGAGCTCGATGAACCATGCCAGAGCTACGCCAGACAAGCTTTCCTGGAATGTATTCATCAACAATAGGACGTAGTCAGAGTAATGCGCCATTTTACGCAGGTAATACTTTAAGTGAGCCCGGGGACAGCCTGTCCCATCATATTTCCTCACAACAGTGGGACGTAGTCATAGTTCCTTATAACCAGCTGGAACCTCTAATTTGGCGAACGGGAAGATCTTATCGAAGCGAGCTAGCTCGTAGCCCTGGCTGCTGAGACATTCTTCGATTTTTGCGAGTATTCTAGGCCCTTCCCCTACTTTATCAGCAGGTTTCCCTCTCTCTTTATCCGGGTTTAGTATCATGGGCGTAGCTTTGGGTGGTAACTTGGCAAGCACACTCTGGTTACTTCTCACGTGATGGTCCTCCTCAGGAGTTCTCATCTCATCTGAGGTGTTGGATGAGGATGGACGGGTTGTCTGATCCTACGCAGCGGTGGAGCTTGACTCCCCACGACCAGCCTCTGGTCAGCACTGATCTACAAAAATTTAGCAAATTTCTAGCCAACCTACCTTTAGATCCTTGAATTCCAAGGTCTTACGGTCACATAGGAGAATACGGTGACCGATTTGGACTTCGTATGAGCTCGAACGAGCGATTTCAAGTCGAACGCGCGTTGAAATCTGGGAAGACGGCTTTCTCGGGAATGGAGTATCTTTGGCCGAAATTAGAGAGGGAGAGAGTGAGACGAAGAGCCTTTTAATGTAATGAGGGGAGGAAATGAAGAGACAGAGAGGGAGTTTATGAGTCATTATGGGTAGAAGATAAAAGGTCATGGGAGTTAATATTAGATGAGCGAGTTTATGAGTCATTATGAGTGGGTTGACCTTTCATTAACCCTTAGAATGACTCTTGATTTGCCTGACAACTTAACTGATGGATAGATTGATTTGACACTTGGTCGACGCAACAAGAATAATGGAACAACCGACAACACTTTCTTGGAATGCGTGCCAAATGTACTGATCAGGTTCGAGCGCGAATGAACTTAGGCTAACCATTATTCTAAACTAACAAGCTCTCGAAACCACAACTACCATTACCCATGGTCTTGGGAGTCTATAGCAGACTACGGGCAAACCGATCAATTTTGACATTAAGATCTCACTGCTCGACACTTCCAATCAGTCTGGTGAATCTGCTGCGCTAACTGCGACCACGTCTAAAACCTAACTGTAACGTTCGTGAGAACTCAATTGTCCAAGATCGAAATTCGTTTCGTGGCCTAATCCATTAAACATCGACTCTAACAGATGCTCAGACCAATCGAAATTCGTTTCGTAGCCTAATCCATTAAACATCGACTCTAGCAGATGCTCAGACCAACGAGTGGCTGTTTAGGAGATACACGTATCGATTGATCAGGTCTACGTACTTTAAAGTCCCAATTAGCCTTTCCCTTCGGTTAGTCATCTCAAAGTAACTAATTCCGAGTGAGATTCGACTAGAGCGCGTTAATGAAATACATCCATTCTTTATTACAGAAATCCCGATAATGGGTCGAATTTCTAAAATGTCACAATTCTTCTCTCATAAAATTTCGTCCTCGAAATTTACGGCTTACAAATATATCCCACCAAGCAAGCAAATATAATTGACTATTCAAATAGATTAGGGTATTTTTGCTTCATCTCTTCTTCACTCTCCCAAGTAGCTCCTTTAGTCCTGTGATACTCCCAGATTACCTTGACCAGTGGCACCGTCTTGTTTCTTAGAACTTGTTCCCTTCGATCCTCAATCCGCATTAGCCTTTCCACGTACGAGACTCGATCATCCACTTTAATGACTTCATGATCGAGTACATGGCTTGAGTCTGACTCATACTTTCTCAGTATCGACACATGAAACACATTGTGGACTTTGGACAGGTTTGGCAGCAAGGCTAGACGATAGGCTAGTGTCCCAATCCTTTCCAATATCGCGAATGGGCCTACGAATCTTTGACTCAGCTTTCTTTTCTTCCCAAACCAAGATAGTCCTCTCATCGGCGACACCTTTAAGAATACATGATCTCTAACTTGAGACTCCAATAGCCTATGTTGCCTATCTACATAACTCTTCTGTCGGCTCTGAGCTGTCTTCAATCTATCTCTAATCACCTTAACTGCCTCTACCGACTGCTGAACTAACTCCGAACCTGTTATACTTCTCTAGCCGACCTCATCCTAGCAGACGGGCGTTCTGCAAGCCCTTCCATATAAAGCCTCAAATGGAGCTATCCTGATACTCTACTAATAGCTGTTATTATACGCAAACTCTACCAAATGCAATTGCTCTTCCCAACCACCTTTGAAATCTATCACACAAGCCCTCAGCATATCCTCAAGAGTTTGGATTGTCCTCTCTGACTAACCATCAGTCTGTGGGTGGTAAGCCATATTGAACCTCAATTATGTCCTTAACGCACTCTGCAGACTATTCCAAAAAGTCGCAGTAAAACGAGGGTCACGATTCGTCGTGACAGTCACTAGCACTCCATGCAGTCGGACAGTCTGCCTCACGTACAAGTCAGCCAGGTTTTCCAAGGCAAAGTCCTTTCGCATTCCAATGAAGTGAGTAGACTTGGTCAACCTGTCGACTATAACCCAGATTGAATCATTTCCTCTTTGACTCCTTGGCAATCTCTTTACAAAATCCATAGTGACATGCTTCCATTTCCATTATGGGATTTCTAATAGCTGTAACAATCCTCCATGTTTACAATGATGCGCCTTCACTTATTGGCACATCAGGCACTTAACTACATGCTTAGCTACGTCCACTTTCATTCCATTTCACTAATAGTGCTGACACAGGTTCTGGTACATTTTCGTGCTTCTAGGGTGAATGCTGTAATTACTGCGATGAGCCTCGGATAAAATTTCTTCCTTCAACTCTGCATTGTTCGGTACACATAACCGACCTTTGAATTTTAACATTCCATCCTTTGTCACAAGAAATTCCGATTTTCTCTTGGTTGCGTCCATAGATACGATCTTCTAAATATCAGTATCCGTAGATTGCAGCTCCTTAATCCTCAATTGAATCTTCGGCTCGACTCTCAGTATAGCCATCAAACTGGAGAGGTATCCTACTTCTATCTTGAATTCTGAGTCTCTTATTCCTTCGAACAGGGTCCATTCCTTGACCATCATATGCGCAATGCTTGACTTCCGACTAAGAGCATCCGCTACCTTGTTCACTTTCCCAGGATGATACAGGATGTCGCAATCATAATCCTTCAATAGTTCCATCCAGCGACGTTGCCTCATGTTTAGCTCTTTCTGCAAAAACAAGTACTTCAGGCTTTAGTGATTCGTATAAATCTGAAATCTTTCACCCACCAGGTAATGGCTCTATATTTTCAATGCGAATACAATCACAACCAACTCTAAATCATGCGTTGGATAATTTATCTCATGCGGCCTCAATTGTTGAGATGTATACGCTACAACCCGTTCATGTTGCATCAAGATACATCCCAGTCCTCTTAACAGCGCGTCACTATAGATCTCAAATCCTTCAGGTCCAGATGGGATCATCAACACCGGTGCAATCATCAGCCTGTTCTTAAACTCCTGAAAACTTTCCTCGTACTTGTCCGTCCACTCAAACCTCATTTCCTTCTTCAGCAGGCATGTTAACGGAGCAGCTATCGCGAAGAACCTTTCCACGAAGCGTCTATAGTAACTAACTAATCCTAAGAAACTTCGTACTTCCGTCACTGTTGTCGGTCTTGGCCATTTCTCCACTGCCTCAATCTTTATCGGATCTATCGATATTCCTTCGCCAGAGACGATATGTCCAAAGAACGCCACTCGATTCAACAAGAACTCACACTTACAGAACTTGGCGTACAACGAGTGCTCTCTTAAGGTCCGTAGAATAGTCTCTCGGTGTGACAGTCTGAAAATTCGACCCATTTATCGGAATTTCTAAATGAATGGAAACACTTCATTATTACACTCTGATCGACGCTCACTCAGGATTAGCTACCCTGAGATGACCAACCGAAGGGGAAAGGCTATCTGGGAATTTCTCCCAATCAGCCGCCCGTTGGTCTGAGACTGAGACAGAGTCAGTATTTAATGAAATTTACCACAAAATGAAATCCGACATTGGACAATCGAATCAGTAAGAAATTTACCACAAAATGAAATCCAACATTGGACAATCGGATCAGTAAGATAAACACAATGAAGAAATGAAATCAGTTTCAGGAGCGTCGCCCGAAGGACAGACAGCCGGTGCACGTCGAGAAGCCAGACGTGAATGGAAAAAATTACCGAAATGCCCCCGGTAAATGCTCAGTCCTTAGAATTAGATAAATTAGGATTTTTGAGAGTGAATCCGATAGAATAAAACCAAATCCAGTCCGAATTTCGTTCGCGGTCGGGACCCGATCGGTGCATTTGGCACGCAAATCGAGGTAAGTCAAATCGGTTGTCAAATCAATCATGTGTCACATCAATCAACCATCACATCCATCAATCAATCAAGGTTCAATTCCCAAGACAATCAATCACTCATGTCAAGTACAAATCAAATCCATGTCACTATTTGACCTACCCCACTCACATTTGTGCATTTTGTCCCTTATGCATTATAAACACTCTCTCTCTCTCCTCCCCCTCATTTCGGCCGAAGTCTCTCTCACTCTCCCTCTCTTCTTCGTTGCTTCTTCTTCTTCCTCCTCACGGCTCCCTCTTCGTCCGCCCGTCCGCCGTGAAGCCGCCGCCACCGTCCAAGCCGTCGCCTTCGTTCGGCCACCACCTCGTCTTGGTAAGTCTTCTAGCCCTTCTCTCCTTCATTTTCGTGACTCATGGCGCCCCGTAGAACCCACGATCAGACTTGGTTTCTCCTTGCTCCCGCGTCGTCGTCCGTCGTCCGTCGTCGTTGGTTCGGCCGTGAGCCTTCGGGCTATCCAAGCTTGCTCCACCCATTTCCTCACCTTCTCTAACATGTCGAGGTTCATTCTAGGCTTGGACAAGGCCTCTCAAGCCCCGGACCAGCCCCGTGCCGTCCCCTTTTCGCCGCCGATTGGCC
>JAGVVM010021044.1:0-15361 GCA_019149425.1 Psidium friedrichsthalianum | reverse complement strand
GATTTCCGCTGTGGTTTCCAGAATGCCCTGTCTAGTCCTTCTCGTTTATTTATATTTTATCTATTTATTTATTTATTTATTTTTTTGGGATACCCATATTTTTGCTTTTATTTTAGTATATTTTAAGCTTTTCGCTTAGGGTTCATCGACCGCCGACCCAACTGGTTTGGGATAAAGGTGATTTGATGTTGATAGTTATTTTAGTCTGTAGAAAGATATGCAATTGTACTTGATAGTTGGTCCCAATGGAGTGAGCCTTTTATTTTCAGGTTAAATCTATTTCCTAATTATGATACCTTCTTTTTTTTTTATTTTTTCATAGTTTGCGATGATTAAATCTTTCTCATTTGGTTTGGCTCCACTGGTCAAGCTCATAGGTTATGCTGCATATTTCATAATATTTATTTGTAAAGATTCCTCTTTGATCACCATACTTGAATGAATCAAAGTTCTGTTGCGACTGCAGTGATTGATGCTTTCGTAATGTCTTGGTCAGCTGAAAGGAACAAAGAAGAAAGGAAAAGATAAAAACATCAATTGTTCTTTTCTATTGCCTTCAATAAATTAAAATTCAATAAAGAACTAAGAAGGACAAGCATATAGGAAAGAGGTTTAGGACAAGCATATAGGAAAGAGGTTCCTTATTAGGACAGAATAATCTCTAGGAGTCACAATTGAAGTGAACATTCCATAAGATGCATGTACTTTTATCCATTTCGAAATTTGAAGGTGAACAACACTTTATTTTGGTACATGTTTTGAACATGTTATATATTCTTCTATATGTTTTGCGTATGTATGTACGGTCTGCTTGTGGGAATGGATTGAAGGTTGCTTGCAAACTCCTATTTTTGTTTTTGGATGTTTCTGAACTTCTTCATTGCTCTCCCTTACCAAAAAAAAAAAAAACTTCTTCATTGCTCTCCACTTGAAGTAGCTAATAAGCATCTACTTTAATAAAATAGTCAAACTAGTTCATTGTAATGCAGTGAACATTCACAATATAGTAAACAAGCATCATATCAGATGAACAAACACATTTCTTTGCACCACTATAGGGATTATGTGACAACCTGAATTTCCACCGGATTTGAATTGCAAGCAAAATAATAATAAATCAGGCTTGAGTGATGTTAGGGACTAATAAATTTTAGTATGATGGATTTTATATTGAGCTTAATGGTGTAGTCAGCACGATATTATTAGATGGACCGCTTATGTTTGATTGTATGGCTTATGTAAAATCAGTTCAATGCAAAAATTGGTTCGCGATTGAACCGTGAAATCCCAAGAATTGCTTAGCCTTTCCACCGGCTTACCCCACTTAAAAGGCCCCACCATCTTCTCTCCCCTCATATGGGGTTAGAAAAACACCCACAAAACTCTCTCATTCTCTCTTCCTCTCGCTAGATGGCTCTCTCTTACTAGAGCTCTCGCTCTCTTCTCGCTTTGGCCGGCAATGCCACAACTTGATGGCAGTTCCTTGAGTCTTCAAGCCTTTGACGATAGCCCCACGATGCATGCTCATCTCTATTTTCCCCTCATACCCGTGCGGTGCCATAGGAGGAAGAATCGGTTTGAGTTCATTCTGGTGTTGAATAGAATTTCATTTTCTCTAAGATTCAATCCTAGGCAAGTATATCTCTAATCTTATAACTAGATGGTCCGTTGGTTATTCAATTAGGGGTGAATCGCTGACTTTGATTGTGAGTGTTCTGAATGGAATTTGTGTTTGTATGGATTGGAAAACTGGTTTGCATGTTGAATTTGTGGCTTGACCTATTGTCCTTAAGTCATGGGTAACATGAATATATGCTGATCATCCTAATTGTTTTTGAATTAAAATGAATTGAAGCTGAGGCTGTGTGTGGGTATCCGGTCATGCACTATGGGATGAGTTCATGAAGTTTCGTTGTGTGCATATCGATTATGGTTGATAATCTAGTATCTCAAGACCCTGGGTAATCATCAGTGACATGTAGATTGTTGTGGTTGTCATAATTTTGATAGGAATTGATGTGACATCTTGAGTTTCGATCCATTTTTTCTGGAATTTGAATACAGAATGGTTATTTCATGAAGGCGCTATAAATGAATCTCACTTAGAGCTGACCACTCTGAGATGACTAACCAAAGGGGAAATGTTAATCAGGAATATAAGCACATGGACCAAATGGTCGATACGCGTGACTCCTAAAAGTCACCCGTTAGTCTGAGAGTTTATTTAAAGCTGTCATCTTATGAATGAGACCGCGAATTGAGTTCCGAAATAGGATAATCGACTCTCATGAGTGTCACAGTTGTGAATTTGGATCTTGCCAAGAAAGGCGAAAAATGCGCAGATGGATCTCGAATATCCAGTGAAAAAGGGCAAAATTAGAAATTCCTATCTTGCCCCTGGTTTGAGCTAGAATCCATGGCATGAGGGTAAGAATATTTTTAGAGGCTAGAAAAATTTTACGACAAAATCCGAAGTTATTTTCTGATCGCGATTGAGCCAAATCAGCACCGATTGAGGCCCACCCGGTCCTGAAATTTCATGAATTTCGAGAAATGTCTCGTCGGTCATCTTTTTGACCATTTGGCCAACTTTGATCGAAAATAATTGAGGCCCAAGCTTTATCAGTCCAAATTTCACTGATAGTCCAAAAAATCAGTCAATTCGTTCAGCTTTAGGTCGCTTTCGATGAATAGTAATTTTCAATAATGAACCCTAGGAATAATATCTGCTTTCTCTCTCTCTTTCTTCCATTATTACCATCAGAACACTCTCTCTCCTCTCTCTCCTCCCTCTCTTTAAATTTCGGATCTCTCTCTCTCGCGGCCCAGTTTTCTGCTGCCAACTTCAACTGGCCGTCGACGGAAATCTGATCGTTGGATCATCGTAATTTTTGGGTATGTTGTAGTTCATTGTCTTGTGGTTCTTTTCCAACTTGAATCACTTCGATCCGAGATCGTTTGGCCTTCGAATCTGCTTTGACATTTCGATCGATGAATCTGTTTTAGATTTTCAGATTTTGGATTGTGGTTCCCATTGATATATATCAACCCGGGCTGTCCCTAGAGCCCGTGTTCATGTCATAATCTTGTTTTCCAGCTAGATTTGGTTTTGTTTTGGCCCTTGAACAGCCCTGGCTCAAACTAAATCCGCCGGAATCCGCCGTCGTCGTCGTTGCCGCCGGTCATTGCCACTTCTCAGCCACATCCTCGGCTAGTTTTGACTTCGTTTAGGTAAGTTAAACCTCTAAACTTCGCTCATGATGTTAGACTTGCCATGGATTAGCTCTAGGGACCGATTCGTGGTAAATCAGTTTAGGAAAATTTACCGTAATCGGCGTATTTTGATGAAATCAATTTTTGTGGGCTGTGAGTATGCTGTGAATTGGTGAAATGTTGCTGTCCATGCTTGAAGAATGCTGTTGGTGGTGGTTGGTGTAGATCTCGCGAGAATCGGGTACCGAAAAATGGATTTTCGGGGTATTTAGAGTGAAAACGGGCCAAATAGTATTTTGAAATTACTGTTCACGACCCACGAACACTGTTCACATGCTGCCTAATTTGATTTTGGTTTGAAAACGACAAGTTTTGTGGGTTCCGTATGGTTCGAGTAACGAAAAATGGGTTTATGGAGCATTTTATGCAAAACCGGGCTCGAGTAATATTTTATCTTACTATTTTAAATATTTGGGGCCTGTGTTCGTATTCAAAATAATATTTGGGGATATTCTGTGAACACTTAAAAATAATTATTTGGGTCATTTTGGGTCCCACGTGAGAAATTGGACATTTTTAATAAAATTTGGCACGTGAAAGAGATTGATTGGTTTGGCCATTGTGTCGGCCATGTGAATTGAAATATTTGGGCACATGTTTTAAGTTATGGCCTAATGTACTTGGCCAAGGTTTTTGCCCAATTGAAACTGGCATTATTTCGTATGCCTGATTGGAATATTTGGACTTGTATTTGAAATGTGGCCTAATGTACTTCGCCGATGATTTCTGTCCAAATGAATTTAAAGGATTTTATTGCCTGAAAGGCGAGTGCGACAATTTGGGTTTCGCAAAATGAGTTGATTGGCTTGGCAATTTGGCCGGAAATGTGAATTGAATATTTGGACTTATATTTGAAATGTGGCCTAACGTACTTGGCCAATGATTTCTGTCCAAATGAATTTAAAAGGATTTTACTGCCTGAAAGGCGAATGTGACGGTTTTCGCATGTTTGATTGCATAATATTGTGACTTGGCTTAACATGTAGCCATGAAGTCACTTGGCGTAAAATGTAGCCACGGAAGCGTAAAATGTAGCCTCAGAGGTGGAAAACGTAGCCTCGTGTGCCCTGATGCGTTTGACGCGGGTAGTTGGAGTGATAAGGTGCCAACCTGAGGCGTTCCACACGCGGTTTTGCGGCATAGACCCTGAGGCGTCCACGACGCGGGTCGGACCTAATGCGCCTATATGACGTGGGTCAAATTGGCTGTTAAGCCGAGGCTCATGATTGAGCGTGCATTGCATGAGTGATTGCTATGATGGTCCTGGGTTGGACGTGGATTCAAATTGAAAGTTTAATTGTTTTATTGAGCCAGTAACTGGTCGTGTTATTTCTGTGTTATCTGAATTTTTGTGTGGTCTCGGATTGGACCTATTATAAGTGTTTTGTATGCTTGGCCACTCTGTGGCGAGTTTTCTAAATTTGAATGGATTTTTGGTAATGAAAATTTGGCCTGATGATTTTAAGTGCTTGAGTCGGGACCTGAGAGTTTGGTCTAGGTCTGTTTGGCGTCTTGAGGAGGAGATTAGGGGTTAGCTTGCTGAGATTTGTTCTCATAGGTGATTGCCCTTATTTTTCAGACCCCGTCCCGAGCAGGGAATGTAATACGGGTAAGACAGAGGATCCCGAAGGAAAATGATCTAAAGACTAGTCTTTCCCTGGACCATATGGTGGGACGGATGATGATGAGTAGGGTAGAGGCAGAAACCCATTGGTAGAAATTTGTGTGGTTTGTTCGCTATTAGAGTTGAGAACTTGTCGACCTAAGTCCTTTTGTTGTAAAGGTCGAGCAATGGATTGTAATGATGTAACGAAAACTTTAAATTGTGTATATGATGTCATCCTGACAGTTGTATGAAAAGGCATGTAATGTAAAGAGTGATTTGTTGCCTTGATTGATCTGTCTCTCTCTCTACCCCGTTCCTGTGTATTTGTTGGGAGGAATTCGCTTTCGTTGTAGCAGGAACTTTGACATTGTTTGGTCTACGATGAGTTTCCTGGGTCGTCGTGGTTGTCGACCATTCGACCATACAGGTATGACAAGGATGTCCCGTGGCTCGTGGGTTTGGGGCGTGACAATTGATATTATTGGTATTTTTTTGCCTAATTGGATGATGAATTGGATAATTTAGTCGTTCGATTAGATGTCATATTTGCTGAGCTTCAGCTCACTTATTCGTTGTTGAACCTTTTCAGATATCCAAATACAGGTGGCTATGGTTGATAGTGGTGGCATGGGAGCACGTCGATGATGCGTATAGATGGGAGTTAATGATTCCCCTTGTTATTCTCCCAGTTGTTTGTCGAGATAATTTTGTAGGTAACTGAAAATTTAAAAATGTATAATTATATGAATACAAGATTTTTGTTATAAGTGAATGAGCATATATATAATAAGTAGTGAAACCCGAGAAAGGCTATACCTTTTAGGCATCGTTTCTATGTCAAGTGATTGAGCTTGCATGTCTGTATGGCCACTTGATTGTTTTATGTCACGCCCCGAACCCCACGAGCCACGCGACATCCCTGTCATACCTGTACGGTCGAATGGTTCACGAAAACGACGGCCCAGGAAACTCGTCGTAACCAGACGACCTCAGAGTTCCTGTAACAACGGAAGCGAGCTCCTCCAACGCATACACATAAAATGGGTAGAGAGAGGTCTATCAATTGCACTAAACCACACTTTATATTACATGCCTTTTTCATTCAACTGTCAGAATAGCATCATATACACAGTTCAAAGCTCTTGTCACCTCATTACAACCCATTGCTCGACCTTTACAACAAAAGGCTCTAGGTCGACAAGGTTCTCAACGCCTATAGCGAGCAAACCACACAAATTTCTACCAAGGGCTTCTGCCTCCACCCCACTCGTCATTTCCGTCACACCATCTGGTCCAGGAAGAGCTAGTCTCTGGATCAATTTCCTTTTGGGTCCCCTGCCTTACTCGTAATACATTCACTGCTAGGGACGGGGTCTGAAAAATATGGGTAATCACCCGTGAGAACAAATCTCAGTAAGCTAACCCCTAATCTCCTCCTCATGACGCCAAACAGACCTAGAACAAACTCTCAGGTCCTAACTCAAATACTCAAAATCACCGGGCCAAATTCCATCACTAAAAATCCGTTCAATTTAGAAAAGTCGCCACAGAGTGGCCAAGCATATAAAGCATTTTTAACATGCCCAATCCAGGACCACACAAAACCCAGATAACACACTCAGTTAAGAGCTCAATAAAAGCAATTAAACTTTCAATTTGAAACCACGTCCAATCCAGGACAATCAATGCAAATACATATGCATGCACGCTCAATCTTGAGCCTCGGCTTAACAGCCAATTTGACCCGCGTCATATAGGCGCATCAGGTCCGACCCGCGTCGTGGACGCCTCAGGTCTGTGCCTCAACCCGCGTATGGGACGCCTCAGGTTGGCACCTTATCACTCCAGCTACCCCGCGTCTTACGCTTCAGGGCGCACGAGGCTACGTTTTCCGCCTCTGAGGCTACATTTTACGCCTCTGTGGCTACATTTTACGCCAATGGCTACATTTTACGCCAGGTGACTTCATGGCTACATTTTACGCCAAGTCACAATGATATGCAATGAAACATGCGAAAACCGTCGCATTCGCCTTTCAGGCAGCAAAACCCCTTTAAATTCATTTGGACAGAAATCATCGGCCAAGTACGTTAGGCCACATTTTAAATACAAGTCCAAATATTCAATCCACATTTTCGGCCAAATGGCCAAGCCAATCAACTCATTTTGCGAACCCAAATTGTCGCACTCGCCTTTCAGGCAATAACATCCTTTAAATTCATTTGGACATAAGTCGTCGGCCAAGTACGTTAGGCCACATTTCAAATACAAGTCCAAATCTTTCACTCAGGCATACGAAACAATGCCAGTTTCAATTGGGCAAAAACCTTGGCCAAGTACGTTAGGCCAAAACTTAAAACACGTGCCCAAATATTTCAATTCACATAGCCGACAAACTGGCCAAACCAATCAATTTCTTTCACGTGCCCAATTTTGTCAAAAATGCCCAATTTCTCACATGGGACCCAAAATGACCCAAATAATTATTTCAAGTACACGAGAAATATCTTCAAATATTATTTTAAATACGAACACGGGCCCCCAAATATTTGGAATAATAATATAAAATATTACTCGGGCCCGGTTTTGCATAAAATGCTCCGTAAACCCAGTTTTCGGTACTCAAACCACACGGAACCCACAAAACTTGTCATTTTCAAACCAAACTCAAATTGGGCAGCACGTGAACAGTGTTCGGAGGTTCATGAACAGTGATTCAAAACACTATTTGGCCCGTTTTCGCTCTAAATATCCCGAAAATCCATTTTTCGGTACCCGAACCTCGCGGAAACCACACCAACCACCACCAACAGCATTATTCAAGCATGGACAGCAACATTTCATCAATCCACAGCATGCTCACAGCCCACAGAAATTTATTTCCATCAAATACGCCGATTACGGCCAATTTTCCTAAACCGATTTACCACGAATCGGTCCCTAGAGCTAATCCATGGCAAGTCTAACATCATGAGCGAAGTCTAGAGGTTTAGGCTGCGTATGGTAACCATTCTCATTCTCTGATTCTGTTCCCTGGAACAGTAAAGAATGAGAATCATGTTTGGTAACCCAAATAATTCTGATTCTGATTCTGTTCCCAGAATCAGTTTTAGAGAATCAGAATCAGTTTTAGAGTAAAATCCAGAACCAAAAAAAAGTTGGTTCTGAAAAAAGAATCAGTTTTGACAATCACAAAACATAATGAAATCTCACATCATTCACTTTTTCCTTTCAATTTTTTCGTCACTTTTCTCTCAACCTAATAAAAATAAAAATAAAAATTTTTGAAAAAAATTGAAATTTTTTTAAAAAATCACAAAAAATTTAGAAATTTCCTAAAAATAGAAAAAGCTTAGATTATGCTAGTTTGACCTCATTTTCATAAATTGCGGCCTAAAAATTAGAAAGAAAAACAGTTTTTCAAAATATAAATTTTGTACAGTTATCAAACGCGTTTCTGGTTCTCCAAAACTCATCCAGGATCAGAATCAGAAAAAATCATTTTAATCAGAATCAGTTTTTGGGATCAGAATCGTTACCATACGCAGCCTTAACTTACCTAAACGAAGTCTAAACAGGGCTGAGGATGCAGCGATGACCGGCGGCAACGACAACAACGGCGGATTCCGGCGGATTAAGTTCGAACCCGGGCTGTTCAAGGGCTGAACGAGTTGGTTCACAAGCTGAAAATCCATATTTTCACATGAATATGAGCTCTAGAGGTCGCTGGGGTCAACATATTTCAATATGAACCTTATATGAAATTCGGGTAACAAAAGACTGGTTCGTCGACCGAAACGGCGAAGCAGATTTGGAAGGTCAAACGACCTCCGATCGAAGTGATTCAAGTTGGAATAGAACCACAAGACATCGAACTACAACATACCCAAAAATTGCGACGATCCAACGGTCGGATTTCCGTCGGCGTCCAGTTGAAGTCGGCAGCAGAAATCTGGAACCCAGCGGGGAGAGAGAGAAAAATCCGAGATTAAGAGAGAGAGAAGAGAGAGAGAAGAGAGAGAGAGTCTGCTGAAATAATGGAGGAGAGAGAGAGAGTGGTTTGACCCATAATTATCTTAAGGATAATTATTGGCGGTGACTATTCACCGAAAGTGACATAACGCTGAACGAATTGACTGATTTTTGGACTATCAGTGAAATTTGAACTGATAAAGCTTGGGCCTCAATTATTTTCGGTCAAAGCTGGTCAAATTGGTCAAAAAGATGATCGGCGAGACATTTCTCGAAATTCGTGAAATTTCAAGACCGGGTGGGACTCAATCGGTGCTGATTTGGCTCAATCGCGATCGGAAAATAACTCCAGATTTCGCCGTAAAATTTTTCTAGCCTCTCAAAAAATATTCTTACCCTCATGCCATGGATTCTAGCTCAAACCAGGGGCAAGATAAAAATTCCCAATTTTGCCCCTTTTTCACTGGGCATTCCGAGATCCATCTGCCCATTTTTCGCCTTTCTAAGCAAGGTCCAAATTCACAACTGTGACACTCCTGAGAGTCGATTGTCCTATTCCGGAACTCAATTCGTGGCCTCATTCATAAGATGGCAGCTTTAAATGAATTCTCAAACTAACGGGTGGCTTTTGGGAGTCACGCGTATCGACCATTTGGTCCACGTGCTTATATTCCTAGCGAGCCTTTCCCCTTTGGTTAGTTATCTCAGAGTGGCCAGCTCCAAGTGAGATTCATTTATAGCGCCTCCCTGAAGTAACCATTCTGTATTCAAATTCCGGAAAAATGGATCGAAACTCAGGATGTCACATTTTATGTTAATAGTCTTCCGCTTGCGCCTTGTATTATATACATATTATCATATTAAAATAGAGCATGATTAGTTTAGAGGTAGCGCCCTAAGATACCACAGACTACAAGTAAAGTACTTCACATCTCATTTGTTTCAATTGAACAACCGTCATCAAGTGCAAAAATATGAAATAAAATAAAATAGCCATGTCACTATTTCACTAGTCCCATTATCCACAACCAAAACCATGACACCACTTCACTAATCTCAACATCCACAACCAAAAATCAAATGCCACAACACCACATCACTATCACCCATCATCGACAAACAGAAAGAGCAGAGCCCTAACAATAGCTTACTAGACCTACTCCCAAAATTGTTTCCTATCAACATTACTTATTGTCAACATTTTAAACATTTTTCTGCTTTCTTGGTGTGCCCATACAATCCTTTTTTCTGAACATTGATTAGCTACTCCAAAATAGGTTCTGTAGTTGTTGTCTTGTCATGGATAGCTTTAACATATGCCAAAAGCACGTTTCTAGCTCTTTGATAATCTCCAGTTATTTCGCTGTGCGTATCCACTCGATAACTACTATAATTGAGTTCGCCAGTGAACATTTTTGGATGAATATTGTTTGCACATCACTAATGACTTGATATCTTCAACATCATCATAAACAACATCATCAATTGATCTTAAATTTGTTGGTGCAGTTTATGGTAAAACTGTGTAAGGCAACCTTGTAATCTTCTTTCACTTGATCACACCGCGGACATAATGTAGTCTTTGATAATTATCACAACACCTGCACTTTATCAAGAAGATATAAGTATAGTTTATAAATCATCAAAATCATTTATAGGAGTTTCTTCAACAGTCCAAATGATGTTGATTCAACTTTTTCTTAAATTGTTTGTGCTTCACTTCTCATCCTCTTTGAGCAACTTCTGGCACTTATGCACTTACCCTGAAATGATTACATTTCCTTATGTTTGTGAGCTCTTTGTAAGTATAAACTAAGTTCCTAAGAAAACACTACTTACCGTCCTAGCAACAAGAGGACTTACATTCACATCGATGAGCCACCACCACCACCACTTGCACTGACATCGCCTTTACGTCTTTCAACCTAGAAAAAGTGTATTCATTTAAGTTTTATTCAAGAAGTAAACATGATATAATGGAACATGGAAGTACTTATAGAAATTTTTTGCCTTGAAAATCATGTTGGCGATGATATATACCAAGTCTTCTTAATTGGACATGTCAAATTGTTGTGTCCTATCTTTGAGTAAGTTCAGCATATCATCTTCATTCCTATCCTCGACATTCTAATTTCACTTGCCACCCCACCTTCCTCATTGATCTTTTTTGTTTACATGTCTACCGGGCTTCGCTATGACTGGAAGTGGTTCAGGTGGTTCTATATTAGTCTTTTTTCAAAATTTCTCTCATTGAATTGGCAGCATCATATTCTCATAGGCAAGTAAGAACTTAGCTTTCTTATAACACTCTTCAACATAGTCGTATGTATCATCTTACTTATGATTTATAGCAAAAATGGAATGGAGACAAGGGACGTCGTTAACTGCTATCTTCCACAAGAACAATCTCTCTCGAACACATCCACCACATGCTTCTCATCCTTGTCCATCAACTCATATCCAACACCACCACTCCATAACACTTGGCAATATGTTGCATCAACTTTAATTTCTTTTAACTTTCTTATGATTCTTGAACCATAGTCCATTCTTCATCTAGCACATGCATCCCTTTGTGTATACATCCTTGTTATTATCATTATATGCATTTCATTCAACATACCTTAAATGGACTTAGACCTAGCATTTATGATCCTTCCGCTGAATGCCACGCATAAGTTGTTGTCAACAATATCATGTTTCATATTAGTGGTGAAGAAAGCCGTGGACTAGTACTTTAGTTTGTTTGAACTAAATCATGCTATGTAGTAGGATTGATATTCTTCGACACTTGGGAGTGTTCATCATACTCTACATAGTGTTACTCTTATAACACTGCCAAAATAGTCTTTGCATCTATATCCGTTTACATTTCTTGTCTCAATTTGCATAGATGTTTCTAGCATATATTCTATGCCCAACTGCAAGCAACAACGTAACCACAACTTGTAAAAGGCCCGTAAAAGATTATTACAATATAAATCAAATGATACAAGTTCAATCATCTAATAGGCATAACCAATAGATAAATAAATAAGGAACTTACCTCTGTTTGTCACTAATTACCACTCAATCTTGTCCATATGCATGTATAATAATGATATTATATATCAATTCTAAATACTATCAATTTATTTAGAACTAAGTCCAGGTGTCTCCACTATCAACTTTAACAATCATCCAAGCAATTGGCAATATCTGATCGTTTATATAATTTCTAATAGAAAACAAGATATTACCATCACAAAATCCTTTCAAGAAGCAATCGTCTAATCTTACAACTTTCATACATTCAATAAGGAACCCTTTCTTATAAGTAGCAAAACAAATGTACATTCTCTTAAACAATGCCTTAGATCGCATATAAGGTTTTTCAACCTTTAATGTAATAGTATGCTTATGATTGCTCACCCTACACTTCTCTGCATAATCTCATAACTTTGCATATTCATTCTTGTAGTTTCCAATTAACACTTTATAAGCAAACAATTTGGCCTTTGTACATTGAGTTCTACTTATATCTAAGCCCAATTGCTTGATTATAAGTTGCCTCAAAGAAATAGTTCTAATAGTTCATTGCTCTTATTGTAGCAAGATAGTATTTTGCCAATCAAGAACCTATCACTCTATTATTTTGTAAGCTAATGCTATATGTTCTATATATAAGTACTCACATTTTATAAGCTAATGCTACATGTATGTTCTCCAAGGCTAACTTTTACTAACACATTTTGCTCTGATGCATTTCTTTTCATTTTTTTAATATAAATTTTATCTCTCTGTGCTCAAAAATTGAATAAATTACGAGAGAACATTTGAATTGTCTGCTACTATCAAACATCATAGACACAATGAACATATACACATCACTATTAGGATCATATCTTGAAAACCTACTTCTCCTTATATTAAAGTCATATTTATTAGTCCTAAATCAAACCCTGAAATCTCATCTACATCCATTCATAGTACTCTGTTTAGTAACCAACTACAGAATTAACTACAATATCTACATCAATTATAAGCTGTTGGGATAGTACTAATCCAGTGGATGGTTCCCCAGTAATCAAATATTTTGTGGCCATGTTGCGGAATTCCTAGTTATTCTTACTTGCTTATAGAAGCTCATCATTATCATGATCATCATCATCTGTCAAAATACTTGCATCGTTTAAGAAGTTTGTCTCCTCCTAATCATTATCATTCACCATAAATTGATCACTCTCTATGCTAGTGTAATCACATTCATTAACTAAGTCATCATGGTCTAAACCACCCTTTTTCTCAACCACTACCTCTTTACCTAAACTAGCATAATCACAAGCACCCTCATTAGTACGTAGATCAACACCCTCACTGACACCTACATTGACACATTGACCATCATCCTCACCTACCTTATCAACTATAATGTTTTTTTGATATACCTCGATTTACCCATGATGAAATTAAATGAAAATTAGTATGACAACACTGCTATCATTCGATATGCATCTCAACCCGTCATCTATAGACTTTCTAAGAAACTTAAAATAAACGTGTTGAAATTTACTATTTACCTCATTTTTTGTTATTGATGAACCGTTTATAACTCATTGAACTGATATTTACATTTGCACGAAATCCATCTTCCTCCAACATATTCAAGAAGTAGGCAACATATTAATTTTATTCTATGGAAAAGGCAAACCCTTGCTAACTTGTCGCTCATCTCAACTGACATTTTGTGATTCATTGGTAAATCTACTTATACATAAGAACACAACTTATGTTATAAACAGACACAAAAAGGAGGCACATAAGAATATATGCATGCATTATCATCCTTTGTATACTTTTCATATTGACTAAACTTGAGAGTTATTAGGAGTTGGTGCTAAAACTGTTATGAGTCTCTAACCTCCATCATATAATGCTCATATCCTGTCTGATATTTAGTTCGACATATATTATTATGGTTATTGAAAATATCAACATGACAAGTTTTAAGTAATTATAAAATCCTCATATAACCATTCTATGTATGATGGATAATAGAAATTTGTTTCATTTATTAATTGCTACGAGAAATAATTTACTCTTTTGCAGTTACTCTATGGTTTAAATGTGTTAGCATAATGCGTTTTGATAGCTCGAAGTGAGAATCTGCAAATTGGAATTAATTTAATTTGATTTATAGTTCAATCACATAAGCTGAGTTTGTCCATTTAAACTTCATGCTCATGGCCTTGCATGATTCTTACAACATCTTAGTCATTATGCAATCTAAGATACATGACGAAAAGTGCAAGAATATTTTTCTCCCAAATAGCAACAACAAACGTGAAGATAGCAAGGCAAATTAATTATTGAGATGAAGACAAGGACAACATACCTTTTTACTATTCTTCACTGAGTTTGGGAACACCACGTAGAGTTGTCCCTTTTGCTCAACATTGCTAACAACACAAGAAGACTGGGACATACATACCATTTTTATTGTTCTTCGCTAAGTTTAGGAACACCATGTAGAGTTATCTTTTTCGCTCAACACTACTAACAACACAAGAAGACCGGGACATCAACACTTGGTCATGTTTGCTAAGGTTTATGATGGATGAATCGGGTCTTGATTGGGTTATGCACGAATCGGGTCTTGACAATTTGGACGTGAGAATCTAGGATTGTAACAGATGAAGGTGTTGAGCGAAAGGGGGGCTCGATTATTAAACGTGATTCTCGCAATAAAGACTCAGCTTGACAATTTTGTGGCCGACGGACATGATTGATGCAAGATGATATCGAATCTAGAGAAAAATCAAGAGCAATTAGGGTTCTTTACGATTTGTGATTTGTGATTTTGACTAAATCCAATTGTGGCTTTGGTGATGAAGGGCAACGACTACGTTTCTAAGTAAAGTGGATTTTTTTTAATAAGGAAATGATGCTATTTTATTTTTTTGGCGACTACGTCAACGTTAATCATGCTATGTAGGGCAACTTAGATATCCCATATCACACTTTTCTGGGCAATAGGACTGAAGTGGAAAATAGAAAAAATGTTTGAGATTGAATTGACGCAATTGAAAGGTTTTGGATTGAATTGGCATAAATGTAATAAGTTTAAACTTTTTGGGTAATTTTCCTTAACAGGATTCATGCAATCTAGGAATAAATGAGTAGTAAGACATGAATAAATAGTATAAATTTTGATAGTTTTTTAAATTTTAAAAAATTATTGAAAGTTGTAGCACTTCGGAAACCAGCTCCCTAAATTAATGTCATTTGACTGTATTGACATCATTACTACCTCAAAGGGTGTAAATCAAAACTGATATGCCTTTTCCGATAAGTGTTCTCGATGGAAAATATTATTCAACGCCGCCATGAAAACCCATAGCGAGATCGATGGTCCATATCCCCATGTGAAGGTCATTTGGGACATAT
This sequence comes from Psidium friedrichsthalianum, assembly GCA_019149425.1. Lineage (NCBI taxonomy): Eukaryota > Viridiplantae > Streptophyta > Magnoliopsida > Myrtales > Myrtaceae > Psidium > Psidium friedrichsthalianum. The sequence goes on along the minus strand of JAGVVM010021044.1, from coordinate 84 downwards.
AACAAAAAATATTCACAATAAGTTTGTAAAGGGTGCAGCCAATTGAAAGACATGCGACATCATTTTCGTGGAAGATAATTTACC
>JAGVVM010021042.1:0-11892 GCA_019149425.1 Psidium friedrichsthalianum | reverse complement strand
ATTGGATTTGCAAATGATTGGCTGTGAGGAACTAGGAGTTAGAGTGAACGGTGGACTATGGATGAAAGGAGTCGAATGGTGTGTTTGTTCCATAAAATAAATTGCTTAGGTTAGTGTTAGGGTCTGAGTGGACCGCATGTAGCAAATTTAGGCTTGAATAGTAGTCTCGGGTGGTGGATTGATCGAGAGTAACTTATCAAATTGAGTAGCCGAGGGGGGGTTTGATTTCGATTCTGGTACTTTGAAATATGATGGATGATTACATTATTTGTTTATGGTGTGGAATACATTAATTAGGTTTGGTAGTCTTGAGAAGTTAGGTTACATGCCTAAATTCATGTATGTCTTGCTAAAATGATAAGAGATAGAAACTATCGTGCAAATACTGGTTTGGCTATGAGCTAATCGAGCAAGTGGAGTAATTCGGAGCTGACTCGTTGAGTGATTTGTTTAAATTGTTCATTTTGAGATTGACCAACCCATACTTGTATATTATGTTAATATGGATTAGTGGGCGTAGCTATTGATTACGAGAATATCTAGACTAGGTTAGTTGTTGCTGTGTAGTTTTAAGTAGGATTTGTTGTCAATATAATGTGGAATCATAAGTCCATGAAGATGATAATTGGGTCATAAATGTTGAGAAATAATTGGGCATACTGGTTGGCTGTATGAGAGATGAGAAACCTTGCTTTATTCTTATATATCATGCCATTGTAGATTGAATGTGGGTAGTTTGAACATTCGGGTTTGATAAGCCATATGGTGAGTGTACCGACGATACGAAATTCTCATACTGACTTGTTCAGCTATGCCAATTGATGTGCATATTCTGAGCATGGCATATTCTGCATGAATTGAACTGCACATCATTGGATACTCATGGCGAAAGGGGTTGAGAGCCACAAAAGGGAAAATGCAATTGATTCCTTGAGGGAGTTGGGATACCTTGGTTGGTGGCACCAATAAGGTCATGTGGTATATAACGCGAATTCTTGGAGTGAGGATCTCATGGTGGGGAGTAGACGTGAGGGCCAACAGTAATGTTGGAAAAAGGGGTTCAAATGTTACGAGTTGGTATGTGGACTCGGGTGAAACAATGATAAGAGATACAAGGGAGCACGTGCATTCATTTCTGTGCATGTTATTCATGTGATATTTGGTTGCATTTGAATTTTTATCTATTGTTTTAAATCGAGTAGTGGTTAGTTAGCTTGTGGACTCAAATAATATGATGAATTGAGCGAGTGTCAGAGTGATCGAATTTGCTTGCTAAGTTTACTTATGCTTGTGGAACCGTTGTTTTTTAGATTGACAGGCATGGGATTTATCCCGATTCCACTTGGCTCCCATTATGGTCTCTCCATTGAGTTAGAGATGGATACTTAGGACTTTGAGGTCCCCAACGAACACAGGATCAACTTCACCCGTGTGATCGCTACCCTGAAGGTCGATGTGGGAGTCGGCCTAACCCCTGTGATCTACAAGTTTGAATCTGTGTTCATTATGATCGATCGACAATGTGAGGGCCCTATCCCTCATGAGTTGTTTGATGGGGGCGACAATGATGGTGGGGATGATGATGCGATGGGTGGCTGCGGCGATGGGGCTCAGGTGGATTCGGGATGACCGAGTTGCATTTTTGGAATACTGCGATCCTAGAGTCGGAGTCTTGTGGCATTTTGTCCTACGGATTAGTTAGGAGATGGTTTGGTTGTTTATAGATGGGGTTAGGTAACCATGGAACCCCGATGTTTATCTCGGTGTTTATATATTGTCTAATATAATCAGTAGGAACTCGTGTTTATGAAATATGAGTAATGACATTGTGGTTTCTATCTTGTGTTAAAATTTGATTAGTCTCTCACTATGCAATTGAAAACTTCCGCTGCATGAGAATAAATATCAGATTAATATTGTTTATTAGACGTGACGGCTTGGGATGTCATGGCTCTAGCAGTGGCACCTGGACCGAGGTGCTACAAAAGTTATTTTGAAAAAAAGAAAAAGTTAACCTTGTTCGTATGTCTAAACACAAAAGCATGACCATTTGCAAACATGAACGATTATTCTCTCAATTTCCTCTAGCCCTGGGGTCATAACATTCAAGAACCACCTTGTTATGTCGATATGATGTGATGTCTACATTCATATAAAGTCAACGTAAGAGTGTCTGTGAGTAAAAGAACTTAAGGAAGAAAGGGTGTTTATATCTGACAATGACAAAGACTGATATAAGAAGTTTTAAGCTACTTAATTTGGAAATAGAATAATGTTGTCTTCGTTTACTCTAGCTCTATAATTGTCAGCCGTAAGTAGTTCCATGAGCTGTGCATTATTTTATTTCCAGTAGAGTGTTTCAACTAATTTATCTAATTGAATTATTGAATTTGCATAACTTTTCTAAATAAGTCGCTTCGACTCCAAATTCAAATTAATTGGAGTTTGTACGTCCGCTGGGTCTGACTATCAACTTGTGCGCAAAGCTAAAGATCACGAAAATGAAGACCACGGCTCTGTGCCATTACATGTCTCAACACGAATATTGCACTCGAGTGATATGGGATAAGCGGATTCTCATTTTTCCAAATAAGAAACCTACGTTCCGCCCTCCACGTTTCCTAATTTGTTGTACGTTCTAGCCCGTCAGTCCTACTTGAAGCAATACTTTTGGTACCACCCGTGCCTGCTCATGAATTTGAACTATTTTTGGGCATGAAAATTCGGGCGAGTGACCAAAGATTAAATTATATGTAATTGATGCTTTAGTGACGGAAACATATTTTATGCCCCTAATTCACACAACAAAAGAAATGTGCTTCATAACCACTAAATTGACTCCATGGGTTAATGAACTCTAATTTTGTATGGCTTGTATTTGGATCATCAATCATTGCATACTATTAAAATCTATTCATTGTCATGATACAGAGATAGTCTTATGAGATGATTTCATCAAGGAAATTATTAAACATACCTAATTTTTCATACCTCACCCAAACTAAAATGATTGAAGTGTCATTCAGCATATAAAACACTGAGAAACCCTAGAACTCATCCATCAAATGATTTGACCTAAATAGAATCATTTATGACCTGTTTCTTGTAATGAAAATCTAGTGACCTATACCCAACTTATACTTGATTCGATCCATATTACTAAGTCACTTCCATATTTAATACAATCTAGAAAAACTTATACCCAAACTGAGATGAGAATGCAGAGCGAGCGAGAGTGAGATCGAGTGAGAGATAGAGAGAGAATGACGAGATAGTTATAGAGGTAGATTGATGTAAGTAATTGTAACTGACCCATTTTTTATCCATATTATGTTTAAACTTATTTATTATTTATGTATTGAATATAACTAACTTATATAATAATTCAACACATTATATATATAGGTTAAGAAATGAGTTTATGACACATTTTGATAGGTCTAGCACTCACATATTACAAAACATCCAAACTCCAAACGAATCATTGCCACCACCTTCCATGCGGTTGGCCACCACTTTCCATGTGGCCGGCCACCACCTTCGTGTTACAAGCCACTTTGCTACCACCAAGCAGATGTTCGTTGCCATACTCATCTTCGCTCCTCTTCTACTCACCATGCGCCACTGTCACCCTTCCTCTCTCGTCTGTTGGATTGTGTCTTGTGCCTCTCTCTCTCTCTCTCTCTCTCTCTCTCTCTCTCTCTCTCTCTCTCTCTCTCTCTCTCTCTCTCTCTCTCTCTCTCTCTCTCTTCGCTTGCGCGCGCGGGACTACCAAGGGTGCGAATAACCATGGAGACCTTGGATATGAGGTTGCTTGATCCTTCGCGGCGATTTGACCTCAGATTGAGGTTGTCGCTGAATGATGGCCCTAATTTGCGTTAGTGGACAAGCATGTTCTAAGGTCGTTGACCTTGGAGTTGATGCGGAGCTTGTAAAGTGAAGGAGAGAGCCTTGAGGTCGAGAATGATGGGGTTAGTCGGAGACCCAGACAAAGAGCGAGGATGGCTTTACGATGGTCGTAGACGGACAGAAACGGCGATGTCAGTTTGAGGCACAAAGGAGGGATGGCGATCGGGAAGAGGCTGGGTGCGGTGGTCGATGGTAGTGATGGTGGTAGGTAGTGAAGACCAGAGAAATCGAGTATATGGGTCACTAATGGAGCTAGGGTTTGGATGTGTGGTTTGAGGTGCAAGAAGATGGGGAGGGCATTTTTGGAAAGTAAATAGTAATCTAGTAATTAAGTACATAATGTTGGCAAGTTGAGGTGTGTAACTTGTAGTTTTGAGAATAGAGGTATGTTGTTTTTTATTGGCAAAAACTCACGCATGCCTTTGATATTTGAGTTATTATGAGTCCACTGCTGGTGGAACCCAAATTCTGTAGCGGCCCAGAATGCTACTTTAAGGCTTACACATTCCTCCATCTGTTATTAATATACTAATCTTCAATTAAGCGCATGAAAAAACAAATCGAATCCCCTGACAAATACAACAACAGGGATAGACAACCAACAATCACCATACAGTAAGACCTCATTTTATTAATTTACTATTAACCCTAGGAAGTTTGTATCTACAAGCCCAACCTCAGGGTCACTTTCTACAACCAACAAAAGATACATGGTTAGAGTCGAGATTAATGCTACTCCCAAATAAAACTACTCCATAAAGATCCACGTCCATGTCCTCTGCTCAACACTAGTAGTCGACAGGGGTCTCAGGTTCCTCGTCTAAGTTAGAGGCCAAATCCTCCACTTGTCTTAGGTCCTAAAAAATGGTTAACAACAATTGATGAGATAAATCTCGGCGAGTTAATAATCTAAGCCTTGATTAGGAGGTCAACTCAGCTCGAATGCACCTAATGCATGCAACACAATTCAATATTCATAATTATGCCATCATACAAATATAGGCAACCAACCATTGCCTCGACACATGGCCGATGTCACGCCTCGAACCCACGTGCCACGCGACATCCCTGTCCTACCTGTACGATCGAATGATTGACAATCATGACGGCCCAGAAAACTTGTCGTAACCAAATGACCTCAGAGTTCCTTAGGCAAAGGAAACGAGCTCCTTCAACACGTACGCATAAAATGAGTAGAGAGAGAGAGAGATATACAGACCAATCGATTTACCAAATCACACTTTATATCACATGCCCTTTTCATACAACATTTCAGGATGACGTCATACACAGTTCAAAGCTCTCGTCACCTTATTACAATCCATTGCTCGACCTTTACAACAAAAAGACTTAGGTCGGTAAGTTTTCAATTTCAATGGTAAGCAAAACATACAAATTTCTACCAAGAGGCTTCTGCCTCCACCTTACTCCTTATCATCCGTCCCACCATTTGGTCTAGAGAAAGACTAAGTCTCTAGATCAATTTTCTCCTAGATCTCTTATCTTACTCGTATTACATTCACTGCTAGGGATGGGGGTCTGAAAAATAAAGGCAATCACCTATAAGAACAAATCTCTCAGCAAACTAACCTCTAGATCTCTTCTCAGAATACCAAACACCCTCTGACCCAACTCCACGCCTCATCCAGGCAATCAAACCACAGAGTCAATTTGTAAATCGTAGGGCCAAAATCAGGGGCAACGCCTAAATGAAAACTCGCCATAAATGGCCATTTATAAAAAGAGATAGCTCAAGTCTAATCCAAGACCATAAAATCATAATATCATATAAAACAGTCAACCACTGGTTCGCCACAAATGGCTAAGTTATAAAATGAACAAGTCCATCCAGGACAATTAATGCAAAAACATATGCATGCACGCTCAATCACGAGTCTCGGCTTAACAGCCAATTTGACCCGCGTCATACAGGCGCATCAGGTCCGACCTGCGTCGTGGATGCCTCAGGTCTGTGTCTCAACTCGAGTAATGGACGCCTCAGGTTGGCACCTTATTGATTTAGCTACCCTGTGTGAAACACATCAGGGCGCACGAAGCTACGTTTTTTCGCCTCTAATTTGACCCGCGTCATATAGACGCATCAGGTCCGACCCGTGTCGTGGACGCCTCAGGTTTGTGCCTCAACCGCGTGTGGGACGCCTCAGGTTGGCACCTTATCGCTCCAGCTACCCCGCGTCAAACGCATCAGGGCGCCGAGGCTACATTTTCCGCCTCTAATTTGACCGGCGTCATATAGGTGTATCAGGTCCGACCCGCGTCGTGGGACGCCTCAGGTCCTATGCCTCAACCCGCGTGTGGGACGCCTCAGGTTGACACCTTATCGCTCCAACTATCTCGCGTTAAACGCATCAAGGGCGCATGAGACTGCGTTTTCCGCCTCTAAGGATACATTTTACGCCTCTGTGGCTACATTTTTACGCCAATGGCTACATTTTACGTCAGGTGACTTCATGGCTACATTTTACGCCAAGTCACAATGATATGTAATTAAACATGCGAAAAACCGTCACATTCGCTTTTCAGGTAGTAAAATCCCTTTAAAATTCATTTGGACAGAAATCATCGGCCAAGTACGTTACGTCACATTTCAAATACAAGTCCAAATATTCAATCCTGCATATGAAACATGCCAGTTTCAATTGGGCAAAAACTTGGCCAAGTACGTTAGGCCATAACTTAAAACAGTGCCCGAATATTTCAATTCACCTGGCCGACATAATGGCCAAGCCAATGAATCTCTTTCACGTGCCTAATTTTATTAAAAATTCCCAATTTTTCACGTGGGACTCAAAATGACCCAAATAATTATTCTCAAGCATACGTGGATAATTTTCAAATATTATTTTAAACACGAACACGAGCCCCAAATATTTGGAGTAGTAATATAAAATATTGCTCGAGCCCGATTTTGCATAAAATCCTTCATAAACCCATTTTTCGGTACTCGAATCACATGGGACCCACAAAACTTGTCACTTTTCAAATCAAAATAAAATTGGACAGCACGTGAACAGTGTTCAGAGGTTCATGAACAGTGATTTCAAAACACTATTTGGCCCGTTTTTGAATAAAAGTCCCAAAAATCCATTTTTTGGTACCTGAACCTCGCGGGACCCACATCCACCACCTCAAACAGCCTCATTCAAATATGGACAGCAACATTTCACCAATCCACAGAATATTCACAGCCCCAAAGAATTTAATTTGCGCAAATACGCCAATTTCGGTAATTTTTCCTAAACCAATTTACCTCAAATCGGATCCTAAAGCTAGTCCATGGCATGTACAATATTCTAATCGAGAAATAGAAATTTAACTTACCTAATCGAGGTTGAAACGGAGCTGAGAAAGCAGTGGAAGCGGTGGCGCACGGCGGGCGACCGAAAAGTGGCGACGGATTCCGATGGATTTCGTCCAAACCGGGGCTGATCAAGGGCCGAACGGGGTGGTTCTCAAGCTAAAAATCGATATTTTCACATGAAAATGAGCTCTAGGTATCGTTGGGGTCAACATATATCAACATGAGCCCTAGATAAAATTCGGGTAGCAGAAAACTAGTTTGTCGACCAAAACGGTGAAGCATATTTGGAAGGTCAAACAACCTCGGATCGAAGTGATTCAAAGTTTGTGAACTCACCTCGGATAGGAGTACGACATATCCAAAAATCACAAAAATCCAACTGTCGGATTTCCACCGATGGCCGGTCGAAGTTGGTGGTAGAAAACTGGAAATTCAGCAGGGAGAGAGAGAGAAATCCGAAAATTCTAGAGAGAGAGGAGAGAGAATGTTCTGGTGATAACATGGAAGAGAGAGAGAGAGAGAGAGAGAGAGAGAGAGAGGGAGAGAGAGAGAGAAGAGAGAGAGAGAGAGAGAGAGAGAGTAGATATTATCTCTAAGGGCAGTTATTAAAAATTACTGTTCACTGAAAACGACTTAAAGTTGAACGAATCGACTGATTTTTGGACTATCAGTGAAATTTGGACTGATAAAACTTGGGCTTCAATTATTTTCAGTCAAAGCTAGTCAAATTGGTCAAAAAGATGACGACGAGATATTCTCGAAATTCGTGAAATTTCAGGACCGGTAAGGTCTCATCGGTGCTAATTTGGCTCAATCGCGATCGAAAAATAACTTGGAATGCCACCGAACAAATTTCTAGCCTCGCTAAAATTACTAACACTCTCTAGCCATGGATCTAGCACAAAATGGGGGTGAGATGGCAATTTCAATTTTTCCTTTTTTTTAGGCATTCCAATGCCACGCTGCCAATTCACGCCTTTTGAGGTGACATCCAATTTCAACCTCTATAACACTCTTGAGAGTCGATTGTCCTATTTGGAATTTAATTCACGGCCTCATTCATAAAACGACAGCTTTAAATAAATTCTCAAACTAACGAGTAACTTTTAGGAGTCACGCGTATCGACCATTTGGTCCACGTGCTTATATACCTAGTTAGCCTTTCCCCTTTGGTTAGTCATCTCAGAGTGGCCAGGTCCAAGTGAGATTCATTTATAGCGCCTCCATGAAATAACCATTTTGTATTTAAATCCGGAAAAAAGGGTCGAATTTCAAAATGTCACAGCCGACACGTCTTCAACCACGATATGCAAAATATACACAACTTGACTGAACACAAGTCAACTTCCTCACACTCAGTGTACTCAGATATCTTTCAATCATCACTGCCACTCAAGCATTCATTTGATCAATTACGGTCGATCAAGGACACGCTCGTACTCACATGGGGGTCTCCGGCTTATCCGAGTAAACTAACACATTAATGCAACTCTCATGCTCAAAATGTAGTAATTAAATCACATGCACAATTCACATATCGAAAATAGCCATTCAATTTATTTAGCTATGCAATTCAATTAATACTACAATTCTCAATATTGACATTATAATTCGAGCATAAACTAACACGAATTAATATTATAACTACTCAAAAATATTAGTAAAACATCAATATTTAATTTCCAAAAATATAATTATTTAATAAGAAAATATTAAATATATAATAAATTGATAGCTTACGCCTAAATAGCAAGAGCTTATCGCCTATATAGTGATAGCTTATCACTTCAAAACCTCGATAGCCTATCGTTCAAATCCAATAGCTTGTGTACTCAAATCATGATAGCTTATCATTCAAACTGCGATAGCTTATCGTCTAAACTATGATAGCCTATCACAAAATACACAATAACTTATCGTATAACTTGATAATTTATCACCAAACGTTGATAGCTTACCAACTAATCCCATACTTAATTAGCACTAAACATATTTAGTTTAATCTAACTGCATCCTAATCAATTTTAACATACTAATTGAGGGGTTATGGCGAAAACTCACCAGAAAATGATTCCGAAGACATGGGCATGACAGCAGTGGTGATGGTTATGCATGGCTTGCTCCAAAAACTACACGGAATGATGACAGATAATGGGTCTCCACTAAGCAGCCGCTTTGCAGCTCAAACCATGAAATTCAGCAAATTTCTGGACAAACAGCCCTTAAATCCATGTAGCCCTTGATCTTATGGTCGCATAGAAGAAAACGGAGCTCAATTCGCCCTTCGGATGAGCTCAAACGAACGATTTCTTTCTGGCGCTCACAGAAATCAGAGAGAGAGAGAGAGAGAGAGAGAGCGAGAGAGAGAGAGAGAGAGAGAGAGCTTCCACAAAAAATGAAGGGGGAAAATAAATGAGAAGATAGAGAAGAGGGTCATGGCAACTGGGAAGAAGGAGAGAAGAGAGAGAAAAGTGGGGCTCACACATAATAGCATCAATAGCTTTTGTCTCACATGAAAATATCCAAGGGCAATTTGGTCATTTCACAACAAGGGTAGTGATCATTTGCCATAAATCATTAAGGGTACTTTGGTAATTTAGCACTCAATGGCAAAATGGTAATTTTGTAAAGGGGTAGAATGAAATTTCAAGGCAAAAGGGCAAAAAACGGTAAATTTACTTTTATGGGGAAAATAGTAAATTCACTCTTAAGATTCGCCAGGACAAGGCTCGGGTGCAAATGATCTTGATGCTTCGATTTGATGGCTCGATTATCCTTGCTCACTTTTCCTTATCTAATACCTTTGGATTTTCAATTCCCTTTTCAATTCGATAATTCATTGTCCAATATTGTTGTTTAATTCTTGAAAATCCAATATTATTTATCTTACAAACGACCATTTGTGGAATAAAATTGGTTATTCCACGTAAATGATTCATTTGCCATTATCTTATTGTTGTCAATGTTTAAAAATATCCAGGATATTTTCGTTTAGCATGATGACATTTACAAGACATATTATTTCTTAATATTTCTTTATTGAAGAGCATTATTGAATAATAATTTCTGCCAATATATCAGAAAAAATCCAATTTACCAATTGATCCGGAAGAAGGTTGAGTACTATTTTCATGTTTATGTTGAGATAAAATTTTTAAAAACAGAGCATTAAATGTATATAATAAGTGCTTTTTTGCCACCATATTTACTTACGTGAACAATCATAAGACCTTGTATATCCTTTCTTTTGATAAGAATTTCTCTTATAGATATGAGTTTACATGAACAATTACCATATTTATGGACATTTTTAAGATTGTTTCCTTCTCTCTCTGCTTTTTTTTTTTTTGGCAAATTAGAGATCTTTAGTTTGAGATAACCGTTGTAGAACAATCATTTTCAAAATTATAATTTTAATAGTTTTCTATCATTTCGTTTTTCAATTTTTTTAAACCTTAATATACGGGTTGGAACAAATAGATGGCCAAGTCGGGAAGTTCTTAACCCTTTGCTCAACTGTTTATGAAATTGCATGTATGCAGACATTATGATCCTTTGAAATTATCTAAAGAACTTTGGCAATTCGAGTTTCTTTTATGGTGTTGGAGAAAAGAGTTAAGATTAACTTGACATTGAAAAATGAATAACATCTAAATATATGTAAAACAGAATTGTCTTTAACTGTATGGAGCATCATGACCAGCCCACTAAATAGTTTCACAAATATTCCTTTTTTACTTTTTAGCCAAAAAAAAAAGGTAAAAAAACTATTCAATGTCATATGAAGAAACAGGAAATTATTTATTATGAAAGTAAAGATAAAGAGGAAAAAAGTTTGTTTTGGAGTTAAGTGAACTCATTTTATTCTGCGTAAAAAAATCATTTTATTTTCTTTCTCTTTCGCTTCTGAAAAAATATTTAATGGTTGTCAAACGCTAAGTCACGTGTAGAGGTGTTGGGTTCCTGATTCGGTCTGGTCCAGTTCCCCTCAAGGAATCGGGAACAAAACAATGGTCTGATTTTCAATTTTTTTCGCGAACCTAGGACGGGATGGACTGGCCCGACCCAATTCCGGGCAATTCCATGGACGAAAACATGCTTAAAAGTGTCTAATTCCTACTCATGGATTCTATCGTATTATACAACTTTACCTAAAGTACGATATTGAGACTTTGCTCCTCATGGCTTCTATTCATTTGATGTTAAATGATGTAGTGATCGTCATTGTAATGGTTGTTTATCATCTGTTGGGGTTTGCTCATTTGGTTGATTCATGTTTTGTGGTAGGGAACAATACGGATTTCGTAATTTGTAAGTTATGAGGACCATTTCATGTTGTTAGGATGGAGGGAACTGTTGTTTATAATTTGCAGTCCCCAATTTCCATGTGCCCCGATTGTAGTTTCGATGTGGATTGTTGTTTCTCTGGCATTCTAATGGGATGTGAACATTATATTGAGGTTACTTTAAAAATAAAAAATAAAACAAAAATTTTTGACCATTTCGAGTATAGGTGGTCAAGTCCTGGGTCTCTGGAATTAGGAACCAGACTACTCAGTCACGGGGTTTCAATTTTAAAAACGTGAACTAGACCACCGCTCTATAGAATCGAGAATAGGATCACAAGGGTCACAGTATGATCGATCCGATTTGACCAATTC
>JAGVVM010021041.1:0-18760 GCA_019149425.1 Psidium friedrichsthalianum | reverse complement strand
CCATCAAAGGCCTGTTTGAGTTTTTTAGAGAAAAGGGATTCATTTAGTCTATCAGTGATATAAACCACCATAATCATCATCCGCATTCATATCGCTCAAATCCATACTCTAGACGTTCCAGGAGATCGAATTGCTCATCTAGCGAACAACAAAACCGACTTCTTATGCGTGCAGGCAAGCATTGTCAATTTGTTTGCTCTTAACAGCAAACGCATCTGATCCGATTTAGTAATTTCCCCTCATCCACTTTACAGGTACACTGCTAAGAATATTGCAAATTTTCCCCACCAAAATAGCAAACGTTATATGTGTGAAAGCGGTTCCACTGCCCATTGCTGCCGCTCTTGAACTTTTATTACTTCGATTGTTGATTCGATTGGAATCGAACCGGAGTAGCTTGCACTCAGCAGCGGCAGCTCTCACAGGCAATCTCTATATCAGACTCGTTTGCCACCAAAATTGCAAAGCAACCACTCTTCGGAATGAACTGTTCATGGAGTCGTAGAGTGCCAAACGGGAGCGTGCGCTGAGAGAGATTAGAGAGAGCGAGGGACCCATTCAAATGATAAATTGAATTTGAAAAATCGAGCAACACAGAGAAAAATGTACACCATCAGGCCATTGAAAAAAATTGCACTATTAGAAGCAATGTCACAACTCCAGAAATGCAGGAAAGTCGAACAAATTACAGAGCTAAAAGGAATTTCTTCAATTTTTTTAATTAATCCGGAAAATGAGATTAACAAAGTTAATTCCGATTTCAAATTAATTTTTACAATTTTCTTCGACCCCCAAAATGAATAGAAAAATTAAAAGAAAAAATAACTGCTATTTTTTCTAGTTTTGTGCCTCAAATGCTATTATTTTTTTAATTTCAAATATTTTTAAATATCTAAAAAAATATTAAAAAATACAAAAATATGGAAAAATATTGTCTTTTCAAAAGATGTTGTACTCAGCATTTTTGGCCAAGATCTTTCACAAATGTTGACTTGTGTTCACAAGTTTTTTATCATTTTTCTTGCATGTTTCTATGAAAATATGTTTTAATAAAATAAAAACATGAAAATACTGAAGAGTATGAAAATTTATATTGTTTGCGGCAAAGTGGGGGTCCCTAGGTATGGCATCGTTCCTCCCAAGTGGATTTTATTTTAATTTTATGAATTATTATGGAATTTTTAGATTAATTTTATTTAATAAAAGAAGAAAAGATGTATTGTAAAAATTTCATATACACTCAACATTATGGCGAACCTAGATCGCGATTAGACTCTAACTCCTACTGGAGTGGTGTAGAGAGATCTCATCTTATTCTATGACTGATTTTGTGATACGTATGTCACGTTTTCGTATGGTCAGTACGCATGTACGGTACGTATGTCATATTCATATGTCATGATTCATGCATTCATCCAAGAAAATTTACATAAAAAAAAATCCAAAAACTAGGAGTGGCCATTCGACTAGCCAATCCTAGTCTGAGGGATATCTGTCCTCCTGATCTTTCAAAATTGACGATTTTATCCCTCATAAGTAAATTGTCTGAAAATTTCAAAATACTAGGAAAATCTCAAAAAGTAGGAAACGGGCCATTTCGATGGCAATCCTATTTTGATGATTTCCTTTCATCCTGATTATTTCAGAAATGACGGATGGATTTTGCCCCATGTTTAAGGCCAAATTGCCTTGAAAAATTCTTAGAGATTACACAGAAAAAAATCCCAAAAATAGGAGAAAAACGGGCATTTCAACTGGGCACCAAGCTATTTTGATGATAATAATTCACGTGCGCGTCGCATGTCTGCGTTCAACATGACGTGTATGAGCAATGTCCACGTATGCATGATTGTGTACACAGTTACATACAACAATGTCCCATGTAGTACGTCGTGTCGCATGTCCACGTAGTAATGTACGCGTCTCGCACATGATGTACGTCTTCTCGAATCTGTATGTCGTATTCGAGTCTTCATTATAACGGGGCAGTTATATTCGTACATCTCAATGCGAATACCGCATATGATATATTCGCACGTCTCATATCCGCCTGTCTACATTCACATTCCTATATTCTGTACATTCATGTCACATATTCATGATTGCATGTCTGCGTTGCATGTATACGGGTCGCGAGTCTACAATTTGTTTTTTTTTTTTTTTTGTTCACACAAATGCCATCCCTTATTTACCATCTATGCATTCCATCTAAAAAGTGAAAAATACAAAAAAAAAAAAAGATAGAAGAGAACACATCACTAGAGCCTAAGAGTAAAACCAAGCCTGAGTTGCCAAGTTAGGATATCCATGAAATAACGGTACCAAAAGGACATTAGTTTTAATTAACTAGTGTAACCAAGTCCCCGAACTCATAATCTTTATTTGTAGAAGTAATTTAGTTCTACGCAAAATTACTTAGGTTTCTAATCGACCTACCAAAAATTATTAGTGGCAACTCCAAAGGTTTGGGGAGAGCCCATTTAAGTTAGTCAATCTAAATAACCTGATAATCCGTTAACCTGGTAATTTTCCACCATCGAAATTTTTTCGGGTGGGCGTGACAGATACAGGTGGCAGCGGCAGGCAGCAATGGCAATTGGCGATGGCGGGAGGCTAGCGGATGAGCAGAGCAACAGTGTCCAAAATAGCTTTTACTTTTTTAAATTTTATTTTTTTCTTCTTATTCTTAAAAAAATTAAATTTATATATAAACTATAATATAATCGAGGCCCATTTACAAGTGATGCTGGGAAAGAGTTGCAGGCCATGAGCCAAAAATGGGTCGAAAATGCATTGAGTCAAACCCATATATTTGAATAGGCTTTATATTTGACAAAAAAAAAAGAGAGAGAGTAAGCTTTACAAGGTTAAACCATGTTTGACTCATTTTTCAAATCTATTGAACCCATGTGTACCCAAGTGAATAAAAGTGGGTTAAAAACATATGATCAAAGACCATATGTATTGACTTTCTTAGTCTTCCCTTGTTAGGTTATCCACCCATAGTCCTCTAGCAAGCCAATTATCTTCTCGAACATTGATTTCCTAACATTAACAAATGAACAGCTATGTAAGGAGATATCACATATCCTTACCCATGTAAGCTCTGCCACCCCAATGATGGTCTCGAACCTTTCCTTATTGTCCAAAAACTTCCTCTTGGGGAAATAGATTCGTTCGAATAACTGGCTCCATAAAGATGATGAGGATTGTATAAGTCTATATGCTTGACTGTCCTAACATCGCTTTGTTAAAGGTACTAGGTCTTCAAAGCCTAGACCACCTTCCTCTTTCTTTTTTTTAGGTTTCTCAATTTGAGCCTCCAATGATACCCAACATTCAAATCTATCTCCACCAAAAGGAGGTTTACTCTTTGCTCTATGGCTTTGCAAATTGAAACTGAAATTGGGACACATAATTTTGTTGGTTCGATAATTTCTTTATAAAATATAAAAGGCCAAAATAGTATAGAAAATACGGAAATAGAAAAAAAAAGCTAAAAAGGCCATCTTCAAAATAAAATAAAATTCCACCAAAAAATTTAAAAAAAAAACAAAAAAGGAATTTTCTTTTTCTCGACCCGGTCCAGCCCATTCCCTTCCTCTTCCTCTCTCGTCGGTCCGAACCAACCAGGGCAAGACAGAAGGGGGCGACGCAGAGAGAGAGAGAGAGGAACAGACGACGCAGAGTGAGACGAAGAGGCAGAACGGAGAGAGGCAGAGGTGACGCAAACAGTGAGCAAGAAAGGGAGAGCTTCGGAGACACGACCGTGACTCGTAGACCTCCGACCGGCGACGTCGTGCCTGCATCTTCCCACTTCCGGATCTTGACACCTCGGGTGAGTCTTAGTTCGCCTCGGCCCCACCTCTGTGTTCCCCAGGATCTCGATCCGAGTAGGCCCCCCCGCCGTTTAAGCGCCCGTTTTGCTCTTCCTTGTTCTGGTTCGTAACGGGGAGGGGGAAACTGAGCCTTTCTTTATCGTTTTCTCGCCACGTTGGTCTCCGATTTGTTCGTCTCCGTCGATGTCGGATCTTCGCTGGATGTTTGTTGGAACATGGATTCGATTTTAGCATACGTAATGTTTAGTATCGTGGCTCTCGGTCCCTGCCCCTACCGGTTTGATAATATGCTTGAGTTAGACTTGTGGTAACCCTTTTCCTAATCATATTTTTCATTGCAGTGCACCAGCCTCCAGGGAAACAAAATGGATGCCAAGTATTCCGGAGAAATTTGAAGTAATTTTCTCGCACTAGACTCTCGATATTCTTTTTTCATGAATGTGAAAGGAGTGCGAATGTGTATTCTTCATTGGTTTTACTTTGGTTAAACGATTTTATTGCAGTTCTATTACTCATTTGCTTTTATGATCTGGAGGAATTACCTAAGAACTTCTCTCGTTTGTTGTGTTTCTGATTTGCTGAGCAGACAGCTAAAACAAAGAACTCCTTGTTCCAACATTTAACTTTTGATGGTAACTGTTATAATGTTCAAATTTAAATGCGTGGACGCAAATATGTATTCTTAACCAGGGCTACTTTCTCACATAAAAAGAAAAGATTATTTGATTCTGAGCTAGTGGACATAGCATTAGACTTGATGTGGCTGTATCAATTTCAAACAGTTTTTAGCAGTTAGTTCCATTGGAAGCTTTTTTGCCACCACTACCCTTGGAAGTCTTCAGTCCATCTAACTTCACATGGTTTGGCTCTTGTTTGGGAGGATGGTTATGTAGGCTTTTTGGTGTTAGAGGGCTGTTGAACATTCGTGGCGAACTGAATTTAATTTTTGTTGAGCTGGCATTTGGAGAAGCAAAACGAGTTGCTGATGGATGCCTACAGATCAATGTCACATGAACTACACAAGCTGCAGGTATTAACCTAATTCAAGCCCCATAGTTATAAATTAAAGTTATTCTGCAAATTATGATAGTTCCCCAATTTAGGATATCTTCTTGAAAATGTAGGGAATGTTGCGCTATGGCCTTAGTGGTTGTCTTATTTCTGATGGATATAGGCTTTAAGAAAATAGTTAGATAGTTAAATCATTCGATTTCGTGGAACTCATAATCTATAACAAAGGTGCTAATTTCTTCTAGGATATTTCAATGACAAGATATACAGCTTTTCGATAGACCCCAAAGAGTCCTGATATGTCCAATGAAGTTACTTATCACAATCATGATCTCTAGAGTTTCAAGTTACTTCCTCCTGGTGAAATTGAGGTTAAAAACCTGGGAACCGGCCTGCTAATCAGTTCAAGTAGCGCATTGTTTAATGCCGTTTGTGGGGGACATCTTATAGGATAGTCAAATGTTAGATTGGAATACGGGAATTGGACATGACTGATACTACTATTATATCTATAGCGATCTTTTCATAATTGCTTGGAGGGGTCTAAGCTCCAGAGTTTTGAATCAATTGGGTAGGTAATGGAACCAAATAACTAACATTTCCTATGCTTTGCCAGATCTCTAGTGAAAAAGAAAATTCTAAGTGCCCCATAAATTGAGTGAACTCGTTACCTAGGTCACATTGCTATTTGAGTGGTAATGGTACATCGGCCATTTAAAGGACAAAAACAAAAATGCTGATCTGTAGAAAGCTCTACATCGAGAACACATAGCACCACTAAGAAGCATCCTCTATCCATTGCCACAGCTATGGGGGCTACCTAGGCACCATCAACCTCAATGAGACCAGAAGATGCTCAACCACAAAAAAAAAGGGTGTGACAACCAGAGATATCATAAACAGCCATAGAGCCCAAATTTACTGCTGTGCATAATGGATATATGTGTGTACATTTGGAAGAATATTTCAGGGTTTCCCGTTGAGATTTTTGGCTAGAAAAGCTCAGAGATTGATCGGAAATGAGCTTGTGAATCCACTGTAGGTGAGGTCGATTATCTCCCACTATATCAGAATGCTGACCATTGATCCCACAGAGTAAAGTGTAGACTATAGATGATCCTATTCATATTGTTATTTTTGCTCCATAGACGACATCGTATCTTGAATTGTAGGTACTCACTTCAAAATGAGTGATTTTAGGAATATTGATGGAGGGTTATAACATCCAGTCATACGCAAAAGGCCTATTGTTTAGTGTTCTATTCCATTTGAAGGTTATTTTATATGTCTTTCTAAATGAGAAATGTCATCATCTTGACATGCACTGCTTTCTCTGAAATTAGGTAGACATCCGAATCATCACTTTCTCATGCCTCTCTGTATACTGTAGCTCCTACTTGAATTTTTACTATGAGATCTAACGGTATAGCGCTGTACACATGGCCATTATGGTCTACTTCTGAGTATATATCGGTTGGCAGATTTAGGGAATTGTTACCGGAAACCAGATCACCACCATTTGAGATTTCTGGTGACATGGGTAATATTAACTCAAAATCAGGTGTCCATTTTCATTTTCGGACGGCCAAGAATGGAGAGAGGATTGAGATTCAAAATTTTTCAAACCCCCCAAAAAATTCACCGCCAATTTTTCCACCCCCTTAATAAATGACGTGACCCAATTCTTGGCCGTCCAAATGCAAAATGGACGGCCTCTAAACATTGAGTAAATGTTACCCATGTCACAGCAATCCCAATGTTAGGTGATTCGGATCCATTGTTACCTGCGCTCTTGAAACTGTGTGAGGTGTTTCATGTGAATGTTTGCATATTAGTCATGTCGAGTGCATAACTTATAAACAATTGATTCCTGTTGTCTGAAGGGTTATAACGATGCTAACTTTGTGCTGGGATGCAAGAAAAATTTTGAAGTACATGGATTCTCAAGTTGGTACTAAAATTTCTTGATCTTTCTTGTAGGTTGAGGAAGAAATGCTCATGCGCAAGTTTTATGAGCTCATGTCAGCACAGGGCTTCACTAAAAAGGTTTGCTCATTTGCAAGTATCTACCCTCGGGAAGATATTGTGGCCACTACTTTGTCCTGTTTTCGACTGGGTTTGCTCGGGATGCTTTTACAGCTTTATTTCATTTACATCCTAAAAAATATCATTTCA
This sequence comes from Psidium friedrichsthalianum, assembly GCA_019149425.1. Taxonomy (NCBI): domain Eukaryota; kingdom Viridiplantae; phylum Streptophyta; class Magnoliopsida; order Myrtales; family Myrtaceae; genus Psidium; species Psidium friedrichsthalianum. Next base: position 11,735 of record JAGVVM010021041.1, on the reverse strand, counting down.
GATATTGAAACGATAACACTGGACACGTTTCATCTGCTTCTTCTGCTCCACTGTCCAATCTACGTTTGCTTCCAGTTTGAGGCATGTAATTTTCTGGGTCCTGCTTCAATGAGGACTGAAAACTTACTAATGACATTATGTAATGAGAAATTCTTTCATTTCCCTGATGGCACTCACAGTTGGTTTCATTATTCTTCTAGTAAACTACCTAGAATGTCTTTGTCTGATGTTACCTTTGCATACATCATAAGCGAACTTTGGCCAAGTGTTACTAGTTTAGGATGTGAAGAGAGATGATATTTCCTTTAGCAGTATAAAAACAGCAAGCTGTGCATGAATCTTGCTTCAGTCATGCGGTTGTGCTTGCATTGGCTTCCTTGGATTCATTTCTTCTCTCCATAAATGCAACGTAATCAGCCCTCCTCTACTTAGTTTCGCTCCGATCTTTTTCATGGATGTCCCCATCTAGGTTATTTCTGGTTTTCTTGCTGTCCCAAATATTTAGCTATTTGCAGGACGGAGTTGGAAAAGATGCTTCAGGTGATAACAGAAGTGGAGACTCAACGGCACCAGTCATTAAAGATGGAGATGAACAGCAGTGAGGATGAGTTATTCCAGTTTAATATCAGACTCAGAGAATCGAATGCTTCATTAAGTGGAGATTATGTGACCAGTCAATCTCTCTTTGCTCTAAGATTTTAACAAATCTTGCACTTGTCATTCTTTATGGAAGGGTACTCCCATGCCGCATCAGAAGCTGAAGGTAATCTCTGCAACAGTGTGTTGTCTTGGAATATTGTCTTATAGGGGATTCGTCGACTGGGCCTTGCTTCTGGTTCAGACACACTACTTTTCTTTGCCTCGGCATAAATGCTCACACTTGAAAGGGCTTGAATCGAGGACCAGATTCTCCTTCTACTTTACTCTTGTGATGGACAAAACTAGCTAGACATTTACTCAGTAGCTTCAAGATCAAGGTTAAGTTGTTTCTTGCTTTGTTTTATACATGGGTTACTCTGCACCTTGTAAAGGCAAAAACTAATATATATTCTCTCTGAGTTTTGCTCAAAGAAGAGAGCATTTTGCACCTTGGGCTTTTTGTGCTGGCGCTATGTCTCTGTTCTATAAAAACCTTGATCCAATTGTAGAAAGAACAGAATCTGATCCTTCAAGATGCTCCCAACTCAATGAGATGAGATGAGGACGAGCTTTTGGATGGCTTCAACATGGTGAGTTTCCTCTTGGACTTAGTCCGCAACTGAGGAAATCCGGAACCCTTTTGGGGGTTAGGCTTCAAGAAAGAAAGAGTGGGAAAACTACCTCGAACTCTTTGAAACAAGCACTTTTCTGGCCTGCTCACCATAAAAAAGAATAACTCACGACACCTAAAAAAATTAGAACTGTCAACTTATAGTCAATGGCCAAAATCAAGACTTGAGAAACCTCTTTCCAGAGGCAAAAGCATCTCGAACAATTCTACTTCGCCTTTGCCGAGGATCTCTTCCTCTCTTACCTAGGATCAGCCACTACCTGGTGTCAACGCAAACACATGGAATCAGAAACTTTAGCCCTAGAGATCTGTGCATTTTTTTAACACATGATACACTTGGACACTTCTTGGCTGGAGAAGATGACTCCCTTGCAGTTCAAGAGACTAAAGTATTAAACACAAACAAACTGAATAAAGCCCAAAATTCCTCGGCTTATCAGACCGAATCGTCAAGGCTACACGGAAACAAACCGCATACACAAGGGAAAGCTAGAAATGACAATTGAAATCACAAATCTCACAACAGAAGCGAAATTGAAGCCATGAGACTCAAACCTGCTGAAGGAGAGATCCAATGGGAATCTTGGAAGCGATCCCAACCCCAGCAGAACAGAGAAAAGAGCTGGGCTTTCTCTGGGGATGGAAGCTGCCAAGCGAATAGAATTGTCCTCGAGAAGGAGAGATTGTACAAACACTCGGTCCAGAGAGAAGGATCGAAGGAAGCTTTGTTTCGTTTATGCGGGAGAGGGAGGAGAGCTAGGAGGAGCTGGAGGCAGAGAAAGATGAGAAAAGGCAAAGAGGAGGTAGCATGCTACGATACAGAGGCTATGCATGAACAAGAGCGGGGTGCGGAAAATCATTTTCCCGATTTTAAAGGTCTCCTTTCCGTTACCGAGGTAATTTCTTTTACTCATTTATTTTCCTTGTACCGAACACCAGAAAATTGAAATGTTTTTTGCAAACTTTTGGTGCTTCATGGGAGCAGCTATTGCGCAAGCTTCGAACTCAAGGTGGGCTGCAGGCCCTCTGACACAAGCTTACAGCCCTTCAAGCGCTGCACCAAGAGCTCGTGGGACGGTCCCTGGCTGCAGCCATGGACCAGATTCGAGGCAGTAACCATGGCTGGGCTCATACTTAGGATTTGTCATAACATTTAATAAAAAACTTAAGAGTGATGATTTGTATAGACAATTATTAATTTTGTTTTAAAAGTTGCCATCGGAGTTATTTGTCCCCCACCACTCCCTTCAACAGTCTCTGAGAAGGAAAATATCGACCAGCCTTGTCCCCTGCACTTTCAACGATAAATATGGGAAAGGTGATAAGTGACAGATCAGTATGAGAACAATTGATTCAGTTGAATTTTACTATAGTGCATGAAGTAGAGCTGACAATAGCTCAAGAAAAAGAATCTTTTGCTAAGGATTCAGTTGCCATTTGTAGTCGTGCGTATGTGTGTTCGCTAAATCAAATGAAGGAATTAGACAAACTTGAATCAAGTGCAAACGAATAAGTGATTAGATGATTGAATCCAAGCCCGAGGAAGTCACGTCGTGTCCGTAAGACAAATTTGTCCCCTCCATTGGTACCAAGGTTGTTGGACAATCGTCTCCAGGATAAAAAGGATCACTATTTCGTTGAAACGGACTTCTTCAATAAAAATCCTTCGAACGCAACTTTTGGAATTACCGCACATATGAGAGTGAATGAACGGAGGTATTTTCGGAGAGCAGAAGAATGCTCGTATATGCTTTTAGAAATCCGAATATATTATATTAAAATGATCCAATCGAAGAGTCACGAATTCACGGTTTGTTTGGAGTTCGATTATTGCCGAATGAATACCTTCGTTCAGTTGAACCGATAGCTTGAAGAGAAATTCTGAATAGACATATCTGAAAAGAATAAAAAAAAATTGGAACGAATATGTCTATCGGAAAAAATAAAATCAATGGTTTAACTCGGACCCGGGCCAACTTGTGTCAAACTCTCTCCTCCACAAAAGTGGGGTGCCTCTTGGGCCTAAACCCATTAGAGAGGCTCCACTATTAAACTCATTTTCATCTCTTCAACCTATGTGGGATTATTTCATTCACCTTTTATGGGTGTTGGACACCTAAAATCCAACAATCCCCCACATAAATGAGAGTTTAGAGATCATGACTCTTCGTGCATGCATGAAATGCAGTGTGTGATCATTCCATAAGAGAACGCTGCATTAGAATAAGTAGTTAGAGAACCTTAAACTCTCCCTAGTGAAACCTATCGGACTACTCGGTCAATCAGTAGACTTGATGTCTTTGAACTGTCAACCTTCATTATAAGTCTAGACAATAAGAGTCACACAACTATCTTTCAACCAAAAGTTGATTATCGCTATTGTGTACGTTTTGGCCATGAACACCGCCTGGTTTCATGAGTGCTTTCGAGAATTCGGCCTTTCAAATTCTCTTAGAAGCGGCCCTCACTTCACACTCACATAGGTGATTTCTAAATGTGTGTATTTCACATACCTAATCAAATCATTAAAAGCTTACGCTTAATCTTCACGCGTCAGTACTGTCTTATACAAGAATGAGTAAGAGTTGATAGTATTCTACTCAGCCTACATAACTTAGTTGTCCCCTTGAACTAGATCTTGGGATCTCCAGTCAGTTAGGTAGGGTTTCCGCTATGGTGACTTATTTTATAGGCCTTAGACCCATTCTCCTTGATGTTTCACAACCATCACTCTAGTTAGGCCTTTTGTTAATGGATCCGCAATATTATCTTTGACTTAACATAGTCAACTGAGATAATTCCACTAGAGAGTAGTTGTCTTACGGTATTGTGTCTTCGATGTATATGTCGGGACTTTCCGTTATACATAACATTCCTTGCCCTTCCTTGCCGCTTGACTATCACAATGAATGCATACGGCTTGGTACTGGTTTAGGCCAATTAGAATGTCTTCTAAGAAATTCGAAACCACTCTGCTTCTTCACCAGTCTTATCCAAAGCAATAAATTCTGCTTCCATAGTAGACCTTGCAATGCAAGTATGTTTGGATGATTTTCAAGAACACTGCTCCTCCACCAAGTGTAAACACATACTCACTTGTGGATTTTGTGTCTCTTGTGCCGATATCCAATTTGCTCACACATATCCTTCAAGTACGCTGGGGAACTTGTGTAATGCTAAGCATAATTTTGAGAGTGTGCTTCAAATAGCCAGTACACGTTTCATTGCTTTCCAATGATTTTCATTTGGACTAATTGTAAAAACTTAGCTTGCTCACAGCACAAGCTATGGCCTTGCCTAGTACAGTTCATGACATACATTAAATGCCTAGTATACTAGCATAGTCATTTTGAGCTTTACTTTCCCTAGTATTCTTTGAAGATGTAAATTAACATCATATTGCCTGCTCCTGTACTTGGTATAAATACTCTAGATTCGGCATTTACCAGAATCTGTCTCATTGTAATGAGACTGCGATGAGATAGTCATTCAGTATCTCACGAATTTGACTTCCTAAATAAACATTCTGCCAACCCATATCTTTCTATACACAATTAACTTATGAGCATGCGTCCTTGGTCTCCCATGACGATCCTTACTATCGCGCCGCGCATTTTAAGCATGTTGTCTACATACAAGCCCACAATGCAAAACATTATGATATCTTAGATAACAAAAAAAAAACACATTATCACACTCATTTAGCTTAAAGTAATTCGAACAACATGACGGGGTCGAACTTATGCAGCAATTGTTCGATCAACTTGTTCAATCAATAAAGTGACTTGATAAGCAACATACTTCCTCTTTCGTTATGGGCAACAATGAACCATTCATCGTGTTCCAGATATATTCTTCCTCCCAAATTATCATTTAAGAATGTGTTTCACTTCATTTAATGGATTCGAGCTTATACAACCGCAGCTACAGCAATAGTACCTTATGGATGTAATTCTCAGTGATAGGTGAATATGTATCAAAACAATTCAAGTCTTCTAGTACTTGTCCTCCTTTTACCACACACCGCGACAGTGGAATGGATCGAATTGTCACCTTTGGCTCGGGGCCTGCAAGGCCGTAAAAAAACCACAGCTCCTATTCCCTATCATGGAATACACTAGAAACGATCCAATGGAGGATGAACCCTAGCGACGTAGTAAAAGACAAAGAATTCTAATTCTTTTGGACCTCATTTTCTAACATATTTGTTAGAGAATGAGTCTCGAACCTTTAAAGAGGTTGTGACGTCCCCAAAGGCCCATTCTAAAAAGAAGCTATCAATAGTGAGGTTGAATCCATCCTGTCAAATCATATTGGAAATTGGTTGACCTTTCTCCTGGTAATAAACCATACAATGTAAGTGGATATCCAAGAAGAAAATGAAAGCGGATGGTACTATTGGATAAATATAAGGCTAGGCTTGTATCAAAATAATCAAGGCCTTCTCGTTGCTTGTATCCTTTAACCCAGACCTGGGCCTGGCCCAATCCGAGCCGGAAGAGCGGCGGGCGCCCGCGCGGACTGATCCAAACTTTATGTAAGACCTCTCCCCAAAAAAGTGGGATGCCCCTTGGGGCCCAACCCATTAAAGAGGCTCACTATTTAAATCCATTTTTTCTCTCGTTCTAACCTATGTTGAACATCTCATTCAATTTTTATGGGTGTTGGACACCCAAAATTCCAACCTCTATCTCACAACACAAAAACCATCGCAAACTATTATCAATATTAACTACAAGTGACCGGAGGATAACTGAATTTCACCCTTTGGTCGGGGGTGCAAGGCCAAAAACCATAGCTCCTATTTCATTATCCTCGGCTACTGCCAGTGATGCGCTGAGAGGCTCCAGCTACTAATCGAAAAGGAATTCTAACTCATTGGGTAGAGTAACTCTTGTTTTTGCAGTAGGGGACTCGGTCGTCAGACATTTCCTCTTTCTCCCACCTCTGGCCTGATCGCAATTGCTCATTTATCGTCCCGAGTGAATTTGCCACCTTTGCTAGGTGAGAAGGCCAAAAACCACAGCTCCCCATACATTATCCTAGGTGCGGCGGAGCGCCGGCAAGAGAACCCAGCCGATAATCCGCAATGAATTCTAACTCACTGAGTAGAGTAACTCTTTTCCGCAGTAGGGACTCGACCGTCGGACATTTCCTCTTTCTCCTGTCTCTGGGCCTCGATTGAAAATGCTCATCTGTCATGATTGTCTCTCCAATGCTATAAGCAAACTCCTTGCCAAATTCTTTGTAGCCGCAAACAAATGGCCTCACTTCAAAATGAAACACTCTTCACATGTGATGTGAATTGATTTCTGCCAACAAGAAGAAAACACATCTACTAATGTACACTCAGCAGCTACACGACAAAAGAAATCAAGCTTCCAAGTTCCGAGCAGTTATATTCCATGCACAGCCAGAATTACTTATAAGTGACTGATCTTGCTGTTGAAATGACGTTATTATCGAATAGCACATTAAACACGTTAGATATCATTCGGCTTCACCGATACACGGTCATCATTAAGTAAACTTGCCATGAGAATCCTCACGCGCTCGCAACTTTGATGAAAACTTTGAAAACCTTTCCACACCCAGCTTTGGCAAACATGCCGCTTCGGGCTCTTAATTTACCAGGCGTCAACGGTAGCTCATCATTATGAATTTCATTAAATGCCTCTTCATGTCCCTGATATGCAAATGACTTATTGCAATCATGAACAGGACAGCTGAATATCTTGCCTTTATGCCGAAAAAAGTGACGAGCCAAATGGTCTTTTCCTCTATAGAACACTTGAAAGGCCTCTGCAAATGAATTCGCATATTGACACATAGATATAAACCATACCAAATCGCAGACATCAATAGAAAAAATGAACGATGCTTCGAACCTCAAAATAGAACATACGTGTCCGAGGCTGACTTGATGGATCTTCTGAGGTGGTCCTCCAACCTGATACTAGTCCAATCAAGATACAAGAAAAACAGCCTCTTGGCATTTGAAGTTCTTTTCTGTGGGATCCAATGCTTCCGCCCATTACCATAACATAATCAGTTTATCCTGCAAGGTCTTGATTCAGTATAGGGAAACTCACAGTGGACAATGGAAAAGAACAGAGCAGCTTCAGTTTAACAAAAGAGAACTTTTTGATCCATAGAAAGCATTCTGCAAAACCAGACCATAGTAAAAGATCGATGTTTCTCATAGGTTCTTCCATTGATACCTTCTATTCTAGTAATGAACACCCTGCTGCACAGAAAATCATATACATCCCAAACGATAATATCCGAAAGCCGTTTCTGACACCTCATTAGAAGTTATAAATTTGAAAACTTTAAGAGCAAAGATCACGAGCGACTGCAGTACATCCAAAACCATCTGCTCAACAAGACCGTGGCGAGACACCCATGACCATGTGATCAGAAACCTCTCCAATCACAAACTGTACCTCACTGTCGACCACTTCAATGATAGAATTGGAACCGCCGGAGCCAAGAGTGAATTGGAGATGGATTCAATGGATGGATGAAAAGGTTGCTTAAGTTATCACCTAATCTCTGCCACAATACAATACTTTCGGATCACAGTTAAAGCTTGATAACTAATTGAAAACAAAAAATTTCTATCGATGAATGGTTGTTCTTTTATATTTGTGCTTGGGTCTACTTTAAGTGTTGTCATTATTTTTGTAATCTTGACTAGTGTGACATGATTGTTGTTAAGAAATTCAAGTGAATAACGTTTTAATTGTATTGTGGGTATGTACATGTAATAAATCACGAACACATGCTAAGATTGTCTTTTTGAATGAATGTCCAACGACAACCATGATGATTTCTAAGTGGTTCTGGAATACTTGTTAGGGGTACTTACAAAAGATAGGTGTAATTGAGTCTAGTCGAATCGTATAGTCCAATGCCAACACGGGACTGAGCTCAAAAATTCAAGATTGGATACTGATTCGCACTCAATCTCAATGATGCTCAATTTTTGTGAATCAATTTCACCGTGTGAAATATTTTTACAAGCTGGAAGAAACTCGGTTGATTTGGCTTGATTAGCCATTAGTGCGTTTTTGCCGAAGCTTGATTCATTCTTGGGCTATGGAGAATAATGTTAGCCTTATCAAGCTTTCCATACATCTCCCGAATACTCTCCCAAATTTCCTCCCGTGTTCAGTCTGAGGGAGTCTGGCAGAGACTTCCGGAGTGAGACAATTGCCGATCCACGTTCGGAAGGTGATTGCGCTTCCTCCAGTTTCGTGCAAGTGGATTAGTCGGATGGAATGAGGACGGTACTGCCTATGAACCCTTCTTTTCCTTCGTGATTAAAGCCCGCCGAAACTCTCGTGACCAGACGGGGTAATTTTCCGTTCTTGAGAGTTGTTGGGCAATAACGCGAAGCTATAGTCGTCGGCTGTGGACATGTACAGAGGGTTGCCCGGCTTTGGTCGGCGGGTAGTGGCGCCAACAAAAGGAAAGAAATGGGGCTGAATGTCGCATATGAGTTCACCCAAAACCCGGTGGTGAATAATATTACAAATATACTATTGAAAGGCACCATGTTCTCTTCAAGGTTGAAGATTTTGTGCAGAAGCCAGGTTGAGAAAAGAAGCTTGATAGCATGTCAGAATATGAGAATGGAAAGCAATGGAGAATTGGGAAATCGGAAGTCGTATATTACTTTCTTGTAAAGAGATGTATGTGTACAATCCTATTTATAATACAAAGGCTAGCTAATTAAGGAAAGAAATATACATAATAAGGAAAGAATGATTTCATAATGTACAATATTCTAACTTTCCAAGAAAGAGACATTCACATGAAAGGTAGTCAATTAGGTGCAACGGTATCTCTAACTTGATGAGTCGTTTAATAATCATGAAGGAGTGTTTAACCATTATGTTTGGCCCATACAGAACAATGGTCCTTTCAATAGTATATTTGTAAATTATTCACCAAATTTCAAATAACAGTATGGCTTTCTATTATTAGGTTTGTGGATAGTAAGATTGTTATTTCATTAATAACTTATAAAAAGTGATACATCCCCTTGTAAAATATAAGAATAAGTGTTAGTACTATTAGATTTCTGGACGATATAGCTGTTATTTCATCGGTAAAATTTACTTACGGGACCATTTGTAAATCTAAAAACAAGCGGTAATGTGCCGCTGAGTTGTTAATGGTAAAATCATTATTTCATCGCTAATTACAAACGGCTAACTAAATTAACAATTGGATCACTTTCTACGTATATCCAGTAGTTCGAATTTAATATTCGACATTACGGAATAACCGTCCACAGAAAATAAATGCCCTTTTATTCGTCAACGCACTTTTATAAAATCAACGACCAGGGGGAGCACCACTGAAACAACAATTTTGCATTCTCCAGTGAAGTCAACTGAAAGCTGTGGCGTCTGCTTTGGCCGTTAGGCTTGATTGTCGGAAAGTCCTCCAATCAGAAACGTTCTCAAGCATGTGGCCACCAAATTGGACCAAAGGTGCAACCTTCCCAGTTCTAAGAAGGTGCGTTGAAATTTCTCTCCGAAAGGTTTTCAAATTCCTCCTCAGTTCTTGGGCCATCGTAAGAATTAGGCCGAACACTCCTATGGCACCCTTGCCATCATAAGCTCAATTATTGAGACAATTTTCACATTTCAAAATTCATTTCCTAAACCAAATTCGTAAGGCAATACGTATATAAATTTTCGCAATACCTTTCATAACATATTTCTAAAGCCATTCACGAATAACCAAAGAGTAGTGAATGCTCGATCCAATTTTTTATGCAACAAAAATGTCATTTCGTAATTCATACTATATGCTTGTGAATATGAGTTTGCAAACTCAAAGAAAAGAAAATACCACTCAACCGGAAATGCCTAAAACGGAATTACGAAAGTCACTTGAACAGTCGAACTTGCAAATCATCAAATAGGCAAGAAACAACGCAAAAAATAAGTCACCCACCTCTTAACGAGCGGCTGGGAGCGGATCTTGCTACGGATGGAAGGCTTTAATTAAATAAGACTGTCATCTCCAATTTCCTTCTTGAAACCATCCCCTTGCACTCCTCACGCAACATTAGAGAGCCAAGCCTCTTCAAATGGAGGCTCTCCGCATTCCCACTATAGCACAACAAGGGACATTGCCGCAAGAGTAAGGCCCTAAGATATTGTTAAAGGCACGCATAGACGCACTAATACTGACGCACTAATACTAAGGTGGTGCGCATAGCCCTTTCTACTATGGAATGAATCCTAGGTACCTAGCCTACGAAAACTTTATAATCAACTATACCATTACTCCAAGTCGATTTTCGTCAAACCACATGGCTCCACAACGCCTTAACCTATTGATTTCATGAAATTTCTCAGCTTAACAACTCAAAAGTATTTCCTAAACTTTGAATTGGAATCCTATTTTGAAAGCTACTCCTATTAGATGAATAAAGGGTTTAAATCCTTACCATTGCAAAACGAAATTAATCTATCATGGCGAGACTCCTGTAGCGTATACTTCTTTTCTTTTTTTTGTGTTTCTTTTTCTTTCCTTTTCTCTTTCCTCTACGTACTTTCCGGTTGTCCTTTCTCCTTCTTTTCTTTCTCTCTTCCTTGCGTACTCTTCGGGCACTCCTTCTCCGCTTTAATATGAGAGTCCACTTTCCTTTTCTTTTGACTACTCAAGTTTTTTCAATCAACCAATCTTGACCAAGTCAATAAACCCAAATATCACGGTGGTTATGCTTGACCCGGAATAAGTTTCAATATAGAAAATTGTCTAAGTATGCAATGTAATTGATCGATGTCTTTCCAATAGAATTTGCGCAAAGCCATGATCTTCTCTAATGTTGGTTGGTCACTTCTTCATCCAAGGGAAAGAGTTGCCGATGTTTCTTCCTCCTGATCACTTCTTCGTGAACAGTAAAGAACCATTAAAGGCTGCCGATGGCTCAACAAGTGACTTAACGAATGTGCCCATCCCAAGTCAAGTCAACGCAAGATAGTCAAAGGTAGGGACTGACTTAACGTATGTGCCCATTCCCAAGTCAAGTCAACGTAAGATAGTCAAAGGTAGGGACCGAAAAATTAATGATAGGCCATCATAAGAATTAGACCAAACACAGCTCCCCAGGAAACTCATCCAAGGAAGTTCCGGCTCATCTGCCTTCCATTAAGGACACAACTGCTCCTTGAATGTGTTACTCAAAAACTCCATAAAAATAGTGTGTGCTAATCTGCTTGAAACAAATGAGGATTTGGCTCCTGCTATGGTGGCCTTAATACTCGCGCATACCAACTCCTTCAGCATTGGCACGGCTTTGGTCTCGGGCCAGTGTTTTGGCGATCAGAAATCGCTGCTGCTGGAATTGAAGAATATCCTCGACTTCTCTGCTTCCTTGTCCACGAAATTGATCAAATGGGATCCAAGCAATGATTCTTGGGACGGCGTGACTTGCGAA
>JAGVVM010021039.1:0-15193 GCA_019149425.1 Psidium friedrichsthalianum | reverse complement strand
TCACTTCTTTCCCATCCAAGGGAAAGCAGTTGCCGGATGTTTCTCCTCTGATCACTTCTTCGTGAACAGTAAAGAACCTTAAAGGCTGCCGATGGCTCAACAAATGACTTGAACAATGTGCCCATGCTCCCAAGTCAAGTCAACGCAAGATAGTCAAGGTAGGGACTGACTTAACGTATGTGCCCATTCCCAAGTCAAGTCAACGTAGATAGTCAAAGGTAGGACCGAAAAATTAATGATAGGCCATCATAAGAATTAGACAAACACAGTCCCCAGAAACTCATCCAAGGAAGTTCCGGCTCATCTGCCTTCCATTAAGGACACAACTGCTCCTGATGTGTTCATCACTCAAAAACTCCATAAAAATAGTGTGTGCTAATCTGCTTGAAACAAATGAGGATTTGGCTCCTGCTATGGGTGGCCTTAATACTCGCACGCATACCAACTCCTTCAGCATTGGCACGGCTTTGGTCTCGGGCCAGTGTTTTGGCGATCAGAAATCGCTGCTGCTGGAATTGAAGAATAGCCTCGACTTCTCTGCTTCCTTGTCCACGAAATTGATCAAATGGAATCAAGCAATGATTCTTGGGACGGCGTGACTTGCGAAGGTGGCCAAGTCACGGGTCTGATCTGAGCAACGAGAGCATCACTGGTGGACTTGACGATTCATCGAGTCTTTTCAGACTCAATTATCTCAGAGGCTGAATTTGGCTTACAACAGCTTCGTCTTTGGAGATTCCATCTGGGTTTGGTAATCTCACAATTTGGTCTACCTGAATCTTTCAAATGCGGGTTCGTAGGGCAGGTTCCAATTGGAATATCACGTTTGACAAGGTTGGTTATCTTGATGTATCCCTGCTTTATTTTCCTGGGCTCACTTCACTGAAACTCGAGAATCCGAATCTAAACGTTGTTGCGAATCTTAGCGAGCTGAGAGAGTTGTATCTTGATGGAGTGAACGTGTCTGCTACAGGCAATGAATTGTGCAATGCCTTGTCTTCTTCACTGCCGAAGCTTCAAGTGTTGAGCATGATGGATTGTGATTTATCAGGTCCCATTGACTCTTGCTCTTCCCTCGTGAATCTTCGTTCTCTATCGGTGATTAACCTAAGCGGCAATAATCTGTCTACCACTTTCCCGGAGTTCTTTTCCCAATTCCACAATTTAACTACTCTGCAACTCCATAATTGTGGCCTGCAGGGAGAATTTCCTCAAGAAATCTTCCAGATACAAACACTTCAGACCCTTGATCTCTCATTGAATGAACTCCTTCAGGTTTTTTGCCCGGATTTCCGGAGAATGGTTCTCTTCAGACACTTGTTCTTAGTTTCACGAATATTTCCGGGAGGCTTCCAGATTCAATTGGCAATCTCAAGTATCTATCAAGAATAGAATTGGCGAATTGTAGCTTTCATGGAAATATTCCAAGCTCTTTCACCAATCTTTCGCAACTGACTTATTTGGACTTCTCATCCAACAATTTTACTAGTTCAATTCCATCACTCAGCAAGTCCAAGAATCTAACTCATATCACTTTGTCCCACAATATTCTAACTGGTCAAATTGATTCAACCCAATGGGAATATCTCTCGAGCCTTCTCATTCTCGACCTGCGATTCAATTTACTGGAGGGAAATATCCCTTCATCTCTGTTCACACTTCCATCGGTACAGAAGCTTCAACTTTCCAACAACCAATTTTCTGGTCAAGTGAACGGATCTTTAAGTGCTACATTGCATGATCTGGATACACTTGATTTGAGCAACAATAATATAGGAGGAGAACTACCGGTTTTTATATGGGAACTCCGAGGGCTCAAGTACCTCTCACTTTCTTCCAATAATTTCAGCGGCTCATTCCATATTAATTTGGTTCAGCAGCTGAAAAATCTTTCTTATTTGGATCTTTCCTACAGTGGTTTTACCGTTGATGCCACAAATACTGCTTCCCAGACGTCTTCATATCCCAGACATTGCAACTTTAAAGTTGGCTTCTTGCCAGTTGAGGACTTTACCTGAGTTCCTGGCTGGGCAGCACAGATTGATACTTCTAGACCTCTCTGACAATCAAATCCAGGGCGAGATACCACAATGGATATGGGAGCTTCAAAATCTTCTGTACCTCAATCTTTCGTCTAATTTACTAGACGACATTGGAACACCGTCGGTGATCTTTCTACTATGTCTGTTCTTGACCTCCATGAGAACAGACTTCGTGGACATATGTTGCCACTGCCGCCATTTGCCACACACATGGACTTCTCGAGTAACAACTTCACTTTAGTGATTCCACCTGCTATTGGAACGAGCTTTCCACGGCAGTATTCTTCTCCCTGTCCAATAACAGTTTCCAGGGGTTTATCCCAGAATCAATATGCAAAGCTGAATATCTCGAGGTGCTCGACCTATCTATAACAATTTGAGTGGAAATATTCCTGATTGCTTAGTGATGGAGTCTCTCAAGGTATTAAATCTGCGAAATAATGCCTTGGATGGTAGCATTATCAATTTCCCAGAAACATGTGGTCTGAAGACTTTGGCTATCAGCAGTAATCGGTTCCGAGGAAGTTTCCCAAAGTCAATGGCAAATTGCACAACTCTGGAGGTTTTAGATGTCGGAAACAACCAGATAGATGATACGTTTCCATGTGAATTGAAGAGCATCGCAAGTCTACGTGTCCTTGTTTTACGATCCAACAAGTTCCATGGAGGGGTTGGATGTCCAGAGTCTAATGGAAATTGGACGAGGCTTCAAATTGTAGACATATCTTCCAACAACTTCAGGGGCACTCCGCCTGCTCAGTGGCTCACAAGTTGGGATGCTATGAAGGCTAATGTAGGCTTCAATCATATCCAATATACCTTCGTTAGCTTTTTTAGTGGCTTTATCAGGACACGGTAAGAGTCACCATCAAAGGTCTGCAAGTGGAGCTGGTGAAGATCTTGATTGTTTTCACTTCAATCGACTTCTCATGCAACAATTTCGAAGGTCCAATACCTGAGACTCTGGGGATCTCAAAGCGCTTTATTTCCTCAACTTATCAAGGAATGCATTCTCAGGGCCAATTCCTTCATCCCTAGGGCACTTGCAACAGCTCGAGTCCTTGGACCTTTCATGGATGACCTCGACGGGACTATCCCCACACAGCTTTCAGACCTGAATTTTCTTTCCGTCCTGAACCTCTCGTACAATAAGCTTGTGGGAAGCATCCCAGCGGTCAAACAGTTTCTCACCTTTTCAGCAAGCTCCTTCGAAGGCAATGCCGGATTGTGTGGACCACAGCTGGAAACATCTTGCTCAAATACCACGAACGGGACGGAAGAAGCTGGCGATGACAATGACAGTGGGAAGAAGTGGTTTTACTTGGGCATGCCGCTTGGATTCGCTGTTGGCTTCTGGGCATTTTGTGGACCGTTGGCGTTTATCAAATCATGGAGGTTAGCTTATTACCGACTCTGGGATAAATTGCTGTTCAGACACTCACGTCCATGAAGGATTCCACTAAGGTTCATTTTTAAACTTGACAAAGAGCATTTTCCTTTGTTCTTGTCTTCATAGTTGTTCATCACCAAAGACAGGTTCCGTACGTCGATCAACGGAACTCTTGCTTATTATTTAAAGAAGTAGGTCTTCGTCTGGAGTATCTAAACTTCTGTTGCTTGTGCAATATTGGATCCTTTATTCCAGAATATATTTTTTCAGTTGTTATCAAAATGTTTAAAGTCAATAATGTGAAAATCAAAAGAAACTAACGTTTTAAGCAAATTTTAGAAGGCAAGAGTGGGAGACCGAGAGAGACGCGAGAAAGGGTGGAGGATATGGCGGCGACGGCGGCCACCACCGGTGATGGTTGGTGATGGTTGGAAATGCAAAGAAGTTATCACGAGGTTGACTGAGTTACCAACTTTAGGAGTAAATTCGTGCAATTTGCTAGTTACTGGTCATGTATATTAACTTGATCTTGCAACAATCTTTGCGACTTATGTCTGTCAATGTTCTAGTTACTTAGTAACCACGTCATCTATTTACTAGTCAAACCTAAATCATAGCGCGATAAGAGATAATCTACTATTGAGTCCGTGGATGGTAAAATTTCATTTTATTGGTAACTTACAAGTAATCATAATAACAAGTGATAATCTGCTATTAAATTTGTGGATAATCAATTTGCTATTTCATTAATTACTTACATGTAGTTACATGCCCACTTGTAAAATCTAAACAAGTAGTAATGTGCTGATGGGTTTGTTCATGTTGCCGTAAAATTGTTTTTTTTTTTTTTTGGTAAAGTGTTGCCGTAAAATTTTATTTCATGGCTATCTTACAAACACTTGCGTGTCCATTTCTGAAATCTAAAAACAATCTCCTGTTGGGTTTTGTGGATAGTAAAATTGTTATTTCATTAATAACTTAAAAAAATAATTATGCGGCCACTTGTTAAAACTAAGACATGTGGTAATTTACTACTAGGCTTGTGGATGGTGGGATTTTTAATTTCACTAGTAACTTTCAAAAACTCACACGTCCACTTATAAAATCTGAAAACAAGTGGCAATCTATTATTATTCGATTTTGTAGATGGTAAAATTGTTATTCCACTCCTTACCCAAAAAAAAAATTGTTATTCCATTGATAACTTAGAAATAGTTACTCGCCTAATTGGAAAAAGTAAAATAAGTAGTAACATAAAACTAAGTTTATGGATGGTAAAATTTTTACTTCTTTGTAACTTGGACGCTTATCCACCCACTTGTCCGAGCGATAATCTACTGTTGGGTTTCTAGATTAGTATATTAGTTATTTCGTTGGTAACTTACCAGCACTTATGCACTCATATGTTATTAAAAAAAAAAAAACCAAGTGGTAATCTATTATTAGGTTTTGTGAATGTGGAAACGTTGTTATTTCATTGATAACTTACAAATCTTACGTGCCCGCTCGTAAATCTAAAGTGGGATTCTACTGTTTGGTTTGTCAATGGTAAGTTGTTACTCTATTAGTGATTTATAACTAGTTGATTAGACTGAAAAATTACCTATCACTGTTTACTTATTGTTGATATTTTAAATTTACTATTGATATAATGTATTTACCACACATAGAACAAATTCCATTTTTGCTGTAAACAAAACTTTAGAAATCAGCCCATCAAGGGAGCATATAACTAAAACGACAATTGTGCGTTCTCCAGTCAAGTCAGATGATTTGCAGCAACAGTAGTCGTGACAAAGGATAAAGGGCAGCTAAAGTACTCATCGCTTGATCCCCGTCCATCTCGCCATTTGCTCCGGTGGTCTCAGTCCACTCAGCTCGAATTACTCAGTCAAGTAGCTCGAGACGAAGGATACTTCATTCATTAGTTACCAAAGTTTAAACAAGGATGTATGCAGAGCTAAATAGATTCAAGGTCGAGCAACCCAATTAGAGAGGAGAGCTGTCCTACGTTAAGTTTTAGCAATCGGCCACTTGATTTGCTTTTTGCACGCAATGGGCCATCATCATGCTTTTGAATTGGACCAACCTAGGGCTTCCACCATTTCGTACGACGATGCACCGAGTGATTTTGCAAACCCAGTTACTATGATTCCTTTTGAATGGCCGCATAAACTAGCGTTTCTCGCCTTCCGATTAGACGAAAGATCCGTCCATGTTCAGCTCAAAGGAGCCATTTTTAGGTGATGACGAGCGGGCAGGTGCGTCTTCTTTCTTCTTCAAGTTCGTACCTCTCGTTTGATTTCATCGCACAAAACACTTGTTTATAGCAAACGCTGCCTCTGGAATTAGGTTCGAGTCTAGTCTCTGGTTTCAATATCAAGGCATGCCTTGATTTCCAAATCTCCCACAGTATGCTTGCAATTATTTCCCAAGAAGATGGCTTGTCATTTCGCTTCGTGACTTTCAATATCCATTGTTCAATTCTTGTAATCTCTTGACTTGTATTGTAATATTCATGCTTGGGTCTAACCAGATTTCCCCTGTCCGTCAGCATAACCGGAAAAGGTACTCTACTGTTTTTGGGGCTTGCTAACAGGACGGGCACAGTGGGTTCGGTAGGGCCTTTCTCTTGAATAAATTTTCTCGAATGGGAAGTGCGTTCTGATTTTTTGTAATTTGTGGTTGGTTAGCAGGGTGATTCTGTGATAGGAACTTTTAACTGAGTAGCAACCTGATTTGGCGTCCGGTCCATTCAATCTCATCCTCCTTTGGATTACAGCTGATAGGGATCACCATGATTTCTTTCATTGTATTTTCCTTGAAAGGGCTGTTTAACCTTTGCTCATCCCAGCAACTTTCTTTTCAGTTAATCAACTCCTCCACAAGTTAGGGACCTTCACTAGAGATGTCGAGCGGGTGGATCGAGTCAAATTGAATATGATTCAATTCACATTGACGTATTTTTGTACAATACAAATTTAACGACCTGCATCCGATCCAACCCAACACATATCCGATCCGATTTGTATTAATTAAATACTTCTATATTTAACCAAATCATGAAATATTTATTTCTTATAATTTATTAAGAAAAATATTATTGCTAAAACACTTTCATGCAATTAGAATTTTTTAATTTTTTAAAAATTTAAACTTTTTTATAAATAATTTTTTATTATTCCCCTTCACCCACCACCTCTGCATTGCTGACCACCGCCTACCATCGCCTCCAACAACCACTTACCCCTACTTGCTGCTCACCACCGCCATCCTTCCCGCCCGCCGCCTACCACCCCCACCTGTCGCCTACCACCCCCACCACCGCCTACCGCAGACCACTGCTTAACCTTATCCACTACCTGCCACCATCATCTGCCTACCACCTCCATCTTTGCCCATCGCTCGCCACCTCCGCACTATCCCCCACCCACCATCGCCCACAGTTAGGTCGCCGTCTCCGGTCGGGAGCAGCGGCGACAGCAGACGGAGGTGGCGGGCGAGGGTCACGGGCGATGGCAATCTTTATGTGGAATTTAGAGTAGTTGATTAATTTCTCTATCTTGGTTTGCGACACTTGTATGCTCTGGGCTACTGACTATGGCATCTAACGCCGATGATTACCTTAAGTGACCTCTCTCTATCATCTTAATTTATAATATTCTTGGAAAAAAAAACAAGTTGGATGTTCTAAGCCAAATTGTTCGTCGATCAAGCAGGGTCGTGCATGGAAGATTGCCATACCACTTGCTTAAGCCCGACTCAGAGCTGCGTAATCTCTTACGCAACATCCCTCAAAGGAAAATCATAAGTTCGAATATCCAAAAAACTAACGTACATTTCCTCAAATAATTGAGCAACGTGTTCCCTAAGTTTTGGTATTTTTCTCCTGGGCAGATTTTCATGGATTCGGACAAGATACATGCCATCAAGGCGTTGAAGAGGCTCGGACTAGACAACTGCTTCGACCAAATCATGTGCTTCGGGACAATGAACCCCAACCTCTTCGAGTCCACTCGCCCCGACGAGTTCCCAATTTTTTTGAACTCGTCACTAGAGGTAAGACAGAGAAATCAATCAACTGCTCTGACCGTCGACCCGAGATTGCGACCTGGCAAATGGCGGAGGGATGCAGGTGGTAGCGGCGAGCAACGGTGACAGTGGCGGGAGGCTAGCAATGTGCAGTAACAGTGTTCCAAAATATCTTTTACTTTTTTTAATTTTAATTTTTTCTTTCTTATACTTAAAACATTAAAATATATATAATAATATAATTAATGCCCATTTATAAGTGATGCTTGGAAAGAGCTGCAAGCCATGAGTCGAAAATGAGTTGAGTCAAAACCCATATATTTGAATAGGCTTTATATTCGACCCAAAAAAAAAAAAGTGGGCTTTATAAGTCTAAACCTATATTTGACTCATTTTTTAAATCTATTGAACCCATGTATAACTCAAGTGAATAAAAGTGAGTCCAAAAGTATATCAAAGACACATGTTGACACCTCTAGTCTTCTCTTGTTAGCTTATCCGCCGATGGGTCCGCCAGCGAGCCAATTATCTTCTTGAACATTGATTTTCCTAACATTAACCACTGAACAGCGTATGTATGGAGATATCACTTCTCAGCCCATTAGTAAACTCTACCACCCCATGATGGTCTCGAGCTTTTCCCTACTGTTCAAAAACTCCCTCTTGAGAAATAGATTCCTTTAAATAACTGGCTCCATAAAGCTGATGAGGATTGTATGAATCTCTATGCTTGCTTTCCTAACATCGCTTTGTTCAAAGTACTGAGGTCTTCAAAGCCTAGACCACCTTCCTCTTCCCTTTCGTTTAGGGTTTCTCATTTCCTCCGATGATATCCAATTTCAATTCATTCTATCTCCACCAAAGTAGGTTACTCTTTGCTCAATGGCTTTGCAAATTGAAATTGGAATTGTTGACATCTAATTTTGTTGGTCAGGTAATTTCTTTATCAAATATAAAAAGGTCCAAAATAGTATAGAAAATAGGGAAATAGACAAAAATAGCTAAAAATGCCATTCTCAAAATAAATTAGAATTTGACCAAAAAAATTAAAAAAACAAAAAAGGAATTTTCTTTTTCCCTGACCCGGTCCAGCCCATTCCCTTCCTCTTCTTCTTTCTTCGGTCCAAACCAACCAGGGCAAGACAGAAGGGGCCAACGCAGACAAAGAGAGAGTGGAACAGACGACGCAGACCGGGGTAGACGAAGAGGCAGAACGGAGAGGAGGAGAGGCGACGCAAACGGTGAGCAAGAAAGGGTGAGCTTCGGGGACACGACCGCGGCTCGTCGAACTCCAACCGGCGACGTCGTGCCCGCATCTTCCCATTCCCGGATCTCTACACCTCGGGTGAGTCTTAGTTCGCTTCGGTCCCAACGGCGCGGGAACGTCGTGGAATGGGTGGCCGCGGCTCCAATCGTCTCTGGCCCGCCCTCTGGTCGCCGTTCCCGAGCCGTAGCCCCGCAACCCCCCTCCCTCCCACCCCAACCACACACACACACACACACACACACACACACACACACACCGTTTAAGCGCCCGTTTCGCTCCTTTCCTTGTTCTGGTTCGTAACGGGGTGGGGGAAACCGAGCCTTTCTTTATCGTTTTCTCGCACGTTGGTCTCCGATTTGTTCGTCTCCGTGGATGTCGGATCTTCGCTGGATGTTTGTTGGAACATGGATTCGATTTTAGCATAAGTAATGTTTAGTATCGTGGCTCTCGGTCCCTGCCCCCTACCCGTTTGATAATATGCCTGAGTTAGACTTGCGGTAATCCCTTTTCCTAATCATATTTTCATTGCAGAGCTCCAGCCTCCAGGGAAACAAAATGGATGCCAGTATTCCGGAGAAATTTTGAAGTAATTTTCTCGCACTAGACTCTTCGATTTTCCTCTTTCGTGAATGTGAAAGGAGTGCGAATGTGTATTCTTCATTGGTTTTACTTTGGTTAAACGATTTCATTGCAGTTCTATTTACTCATTTGCTTTTAGGATCTGGAGGAATTACCTAAGAACTTCTCTTGTTTGGTGTGTTTCTGATTTGCTGAGCAGACCGCTAAAACAAAGAACTACTTGTTCCAACATTTAACTTCTGATGTTAACTGTTCTAATATTCAAATTTAAATGCGTGGACGCAAATATGTATTCTTAAGCCAGGGCTACTTTCTCACATAAAAAGAAAAGATTATTTGATCCTGAGCTAGAGGGACATAGCATTAGACTCGATGTGGCTGTATCAATTTCAAACAGTTTTTAGCAGTTAGTTCCATTGGAAGCTTTTTGCTACCACTACGCTTGGAAGTCTTCAGTCCATCTAACTTCACATGGTTTGGCTCTTGTTTGGGAGGATGGTTATATAGGCTTTTGGTGTTCGAGGGCTTTTGAACATTTGTGGTGAACTGAATTTAAATTTTGTTGAGCAGACATTTGGAGAAGCAAAACGAGTTGCTGATGGATGCCTACAGATCAATGTCACATGAACTACACAAGCTACAGGTCTTTCACCTAATTCAAGCCCCATAGTTATAATTAAAGTTATTCTGCAAATTATGATAGTTCTCCAATTTAGGATATCTTCTTGAAAATGTAGGGAATGTTGGGCTATTGCCTTAATGGTTGTCTTATTTCTGATGGATATACGCTTTAAGAAAATAGTTAGATAGTTAAATAATTCAATTTCGTGGAATGCACAATCTATACCAAAGGTGCTAATTTCTTCTAGGATCGTTCAATGACAAGATGTACAGCTTTTCGATAGACCCCAAAGAGTACTGATATGTCCAATCGAAGTTACTTATCACAATCGTGATCTCTAGAGTTTCAAGTTACATCCTCCTGGTCAAATGGAGGTTAAAAACCTGGGAACCGGTCTGCAAATCCGCTCAACCACATAGTTTAATCCCTTTTGTGGGGGACATCTTATAGGATAGTCAAATGTGGGAATGGAATACAGGAATTGGACATGACTGATACTACTAATTATTTCTATAGCAACCTTTTTCATAATTGCTTCGAGTGGTCTGAGCTCAAGAGTTTTGAATCAGTTGGGTAGGAAATGGAACCACATAATTAACATTTCCTATGCTTTGCCAGATCTCTAGTGAAAAAGAAAGTTCTAAGTGCCCCATAAACTGAGTGAACTCGTTACCTAGGTCACATTGCTACTTGAGTGGTCATTGTAGATGGCCATTTAAAGGACAAAAATAAAAATGCTGATCTGTAGAAAGCTCTACATCGAGAACCACTGAGAAGCATCCTTGATCCATTGCCACCAGCTATGGTTGGCTACCTATGCACCGGCAACCTCAATCAGACCAGAAGATGCTCAACCATGAAAAAAAAAAAAAAGCGTTGACAACCAAGACAATCATAAACTGCCATAGAGCCCAAATTTACTGGTGCATATATGTTATGCACATTTGGAAGGAATATTTTAGGGTTTCCTGTTGAGATTTTTGGCTAGAAAAGCTTAGAGGTTGATCGGAATGAGCTTGTGAATCGCTGTAGGTGCTGTTATTATCTCATCATCAGAATGCGGACCATTGACCCACCAGAGTAAAGTGTAGAGAAATCTATCCATCTTTTTGTTTTTGCTCCATAGATATATCTATCTTTACTTATAGATACTTTCAATGAGTGACTTTTCGGATATGATTGAGGGTATAACGAACCTTTGTACTGCAAAAGGCCTGTTGTTTAGTGTTCTATTCCATTTGAAGGTTATTTTATTATGTCTCTTCTAAATGAGAATATCATCTTGACATTGCATGCTTTCTCTGAAATTAGGTAGACATCGTTCATCAACACTTCTCATGTTATCTTGTATACTGTAGCTCATACTTGAATTTTACTATGATGATCTAGCGAGTTAGCATGCAACAGGCCGTTGGTATTTAGCATTCAGTTGGCAGATTTAGGGAATTGTTACCTGCGGCTCTTGAACTGGTGAAGTTTTTCGTGTGGATGTTTTATATTAGTCCTTGTCAAGTGCATAACTCCATAAACAATTGATTCCTGATTGTCTGAAGGGTTATCACGATGTTAACTTTGTGCTGGGATGCGAGAAAATTTTTAAGTACATGGATTCTCAAGTAGGTACTAAAATTTCTTGATCTTTCTTGTAGGTTGAGGAAGAAATGCTCATGCGCAAGTTTTATGAGCTCATGTCAGCACAGGGCTTCACTAAAAAGGTTTGCTCATTTGCAAGTATCTACCCTTGGGGAGATATCATGGCCATTAGTTTGTCCTATTTTCGACTGGGTTTGCTCGGAATGCTTTTACAGCTTCATTTCATTTAAATCCTAAAAACTATCATTTCAGATATTGAAACGATAACACAGGACATTAAAACGATATCACAGGACACGTTTCATCTGCTTCTTCTGCTCCACTGTCCAATCCTATGTTTGCTTCCAGTTTTAGGCATGTAATTTTCTGGGTCCTGCTTCAATGAGGACTGAAAACTTACTAACAACATTATGTAATGAGAAATTCTTTCGTTTCTCTGATGGCACTCCCAGTTGGGTTTCATTATTCTTCTAGTAAACTACCTAGAATGTCTTTGTTCTTGATGTTACCTTTGCATACATCATAAGCAAACTTTGGCCAAGTGTTGCTAGTTTAGGATGTGAAGAGAGATCGATATTCCCTTTAGCGGTATAAAAACAGCTAGCTGTGCATGAATGTTGCTTCAGTCATGCAATTGTGCTTGCACTGGCTTCCTTGGATTCATTTCTTCTCTCCCTAAATGCAACGTAATCAGCCCTCCTCTACTTAGTTTCGCTCTGATCTTTTTCATGGATGTCCCCATCTAGGTTATTTCTGGTTTTCTTGCTGTCCCAAATATTTAGTTTATTTGCAGGACGGAGTTGGAAAAGATGCTTTGGGTGATAACAGAAGTGGAGACTCAACAGCACCAGTCATTAAAGATGGAGATGAACAGCAGTGAGGATGAGTTATTCCAGTTTAATATCAGACTCATAATCGAATGCTTCATTAAGTGGAGATTATGTCACCAGTCAATCTCTCTTTACTCTCAGATTTTAACAAAATCGTGCACTTGTCATTCTTTATGGAAGGGTACTCCCATGCCGCATTAAGAAGCTGAAGGTAATCTCTGCAACATGTGTTGCGTTGGAATATTGTCTTGTAGGGGATTCATCGACTGGGCCTTGCTTCTGGTTCAGACTCACTACTTTTCTTTGCCTCGGTGCCTAAATGCTCACACTTGAAAGGGCTTGAATCGAGGACCAGATTCTCCTTCTACTTATACTCTTGTGATGGACAAAACTAGCTAGACATTTACTCAGTAGCTTCAAGATCAGGTTAAGTTGTTTCTTGCTTTGTTTTATACATGGGTTACTCTGCACCGTGTAAAGGCAAAAACTAATATATATTCTCTCTGAGTTTTGCTACAAAGAAGAGAGCATTTCGCACCTTGGGCTTTTTGTGCTGGCGCGCTGTCTCTGTTCGATAAAAACCTTGATCCAATTGTAGAAAGAACAGAATCTGATCCTTAAAGATGCTCCCAACTCAAATGAGATGAGGACGAGCTGTTTGGATGGCTTCAACATGGTGAGTTTCCTCTTGGACTGGTAGTCGCAAGCTGATCCAAACTTGAGGAATCCCTTTGGCGGTTAGGCTTCGAGAAAGAAAGAGTGGGAAAACTACCTCGAACTCTTTGAAACAAGCACTTTTCTGGCCTGCTCACCATAAAAGAATAACTCACGACACCTAAAAAAATTAGAACTGTCAACTTATAGTCAATGGCCAAAATCAAGACTTGAGAAACCTCTTTCCAGAGGCAAAAGCATCTCGAACAATTCTACTTCGCCTTTGCCGAGGATCTCTTCCTCTCTTACCTAGGATCAGCCACTACCTGGTGTCAACGCAAACACATGGAATCAGAAACTTTAGCCCTAGAGATCTGTGCATCTTGTTGATGCACATGACACTTCTTGGCTTCTTGGCTGGAGAAGATGACTCCCTTGCAGTTCAAGAGACTGAAGTATTAAACACAAACCAACTGAATAAAGCCCAAAGTTCCTCGGCTTATCAGACCGAATCGTCAAGGCTACACGGAAACAAACCGCATACACAAGGGAAAGCTAGAAATGACAATTGAAATCACAAATCTCACAACAGAAGCGAAATTGAAGCCATGAGACTCAAACCTGCTGAAGGAGAGATCCAATGGGAATCCCTGGAAGCGATCCCAACCCCAGCAGAACAGAGAAAAGAGCTGGGCTTTCTCTGGGGATGGGAAGCTGCCAAGCGAATAGAATTGTCCCTCGAGAAGGAGAGATTGTACAAACACTCGGTCCAGAGAGAAGGATCGAAGGAAGCTTTGGTTTCGTTTATGCGGGGAGAGCTGGAGGAGGAGCTCTGGAGGCAGAGAAAGATGAGAAAAGGCAAAGAGGAGGTAGCTACGATACAGAGGCTATGCATGAACAAGAGCGGGGTGCGAAAATCATTCTTCCCGATTTTAAAGGTCTCCTTTTCGTTACCGAGGTTATTTTCTTTTACTCATTTATTTTCCTTGTATGGAACCCCGGAAAATTCGAAATGTTTTTTGCAGAACTTTTCTGGACGAGTTTCATGTTTCGTGGAACAAAATGCAGAACAAAATCAGCCACGCTCATGAATGCAGTCTCTCAATTGAGCTAGTGCTCGCCGGTCACGGCCATGGGAGCTGCTATGGCACAAGCTTCGAGCTCAGGGTGGCTACAGCACCCTCTGGGACAGAGCTCACAGCCCCTCAAGCGCTGCACCAACAGTTCGGGGCAGCCAGGGACCCGAAACGGTACTTAGGATTTGTCATGGCATTTAAATATGGGACAGATCAGTACGAGACCAGTTGATTCAGTTGACTTTTACTATAGCTCAAGAACGCGAATCTTTTGCAAAGGATCCACTTGCTCTCTTATCTTCACAACACAAAACCAAAGCAAATTCTTATCAACTATTAACAACAAGTGACAGGAGGATGAGCGTATATTGTCACCGTTTGCTCGGCCTACAAGGCCAAAAACCACAGCTCCTATTACATCATCATCGGCTGCTGCAGAGCGTCGCCGAGAGACTCCAGCTACTAATCCAAAAGGAATTCTAACTCATTGGGTAGAGTAACTCTTCCTCTTCGCAGTAGGTACTCGCCCGGCCAACATTTACTCTTTCACCCACCTCTAGGCCTTGATCGGAATTGCTCATCCGACTCCTCGAAATCACCCCAAGTGAATTTGCCTCCTTTGCTAGGCCTACAAGGCCAAAAACCACAGCTCCCATACATTATCCTCGGCTGCTGCGCAGCATCGGCAAGAGACTCCAGCCACTAATCCACAAGGAATTCTAACTCACAGGGTAGAGTAACTCTTTTCCGCAGTAGGGACTCGACCGTTGGACATTTCCTCTTTCTGCCACCTCTGGGCCTTGATCGGAATTGCTCATCTGACTCCTCAAAATCACCCTGAACCCAAGGAGCCAAAAGTTCCAGTGTAAGGATCATCTATCTCTCATGTGGTAAAGCGGGATTTCAACAGCAGTAAAATAGAATTTCAATAGAGAGTGAGGGAATGGGGCTCACTGGAGTGTAAACATGGCAACCAGTTTTCTCATGATTGTCTCTCACGTGCTTATAAGCAAACTTCTTGCCACAATTCTTATAGCAGCAAACAAATGGCCTCACTTCAAGATGAACAGCCTTCACATGCTGACGTAAATTTGATTTCTGCCAGCAA
>JAGVVM010021038.1:0-21913 GCA_019149425.1 Psidium friedrichsthalianum | reverse complement strand
AAGCACAAAATCAACTAAGTTGGTTTATCTGAGTGCTGCATTTTGTGTTTTTGCACTTTGAATCATGGTGTAGTGTCTCCTAGTATGAATGAGAATATGTTGCCCTTGATGAATGGAGCATACTTAGTTTAGATTTCAGTTCCGAAGTCAGCTGGCTGCACTGTCTTTGATAAATAGCCAAAAATTTGCACCTCTAAAGACCTTTCATTGAGTGTAACCCATGCAAGGAAGTTTTCATTTTTGGTAGGCCTCGATTGGGAATTTGTTTTAATACCCAAAGAAATCAACTCTAAATTTCTGTGTTTACTTTTAGCATATTGAAATGTTTATCAGGCCTTGGCTGTTTAATGCTTCAGACTTGTATTGACAACACCCTTGAACATCAACTTTCTTTGTATTTTTATCAGGAAATGATGACATTTTTACGTTTTCCAATAAGTGGTTGTATCCGTTTCTATTATTTTTCACACTAGAAAAGAATTCAAATTTGCGGGCATAATTTGATGTTTTTCTGTAATATATGTTTGTCCACGTTATCAGAGAGCATTAATTAGCCTGTGTATTTTTCTCTTAAGATGAAAAGCATGGTGTTTCAATTGTTGTATTAATTGTTGTTCATACTACTCATTGGTATGTTGTTGCAGCATTTCATGGAAGGTCATGCAAAAAGTGCTCCTATTTCTCGATTACCCCTTATTACCATCTCCAATGCCAAACATCCTCTGAAAGATATTCCTGTTTGCCAGGTAACTTTTGAGTCTATGATACTTCATCTCTATTTATTTTCATTCTATTTTTGTCTGAAGCCAGTTTCATTTGGCAGCCATTCCACTTGGAGATGAATTTCTTTAGTAAAGCAAGTCGAGTTCTTCACTATCCTGTCCGAGCTTTTTATGTAGATGACCTAAACCTCATGGCTTACAATCTTTGTTCTGGGACAGATTCTATCTACAAGAAACTTCAAAAATCGGTAAGAAGCAATATAAATCCCTAGCATCAGGAATATACTTTTGAATTGGCGATCGTCTTAGGCTAATGGCTCTGAGAAACTTGTCATCTTATAATTGATATGATATGTAATTTTAATTGCAGATCCCTGGGAGTGCAGATCACTATCCAGCGCGTATAATGTACAGTGTAAAGCAGCATCTTTTTCTCATTGTTTATGAGTTCAGAGGCGCTGCAAGTGAAGTTTTCCTTTACTGGGAAAATACTAATAGTCAGGCTGCTAACAGTAAGGGGAGCTCGGTCAAAGGTTTGTCTTTCCAATTTCCAAAGCTTTTACTTTATGTACATGGATATAAAAGCCATAGACTGATTTAGATCATTTATTTCCGAAATTTTCAGGTCTAGATGCTGCATTTGTTGGTCCGAATGAGAATCAATTTGCAGTACTTGACGACGACAAATCTGGACTCTCTTTATTTATACTACCAGGGGGAACTTTGCTAGAAGCTGATAATCAGAAGAAGGAAGCTTCTAGTGCTGAGCAAAGCCAATCTGCAGATACTATTGTTGGTTCTGTTCAAGGCCCTCTTCCATTCATGTTTGAAACTGAAGTTGATAGAATTTTTACGACTCCTATAGGTATCTGACCAGTGAAATTTGCCTTTTCATTCATATAGCATGTTAGATGCTCTTACATGATCTGGATTGATGTGCAGAGTCAACTTTGATGTTTGCTTCAAATGGGAACAGCATTGGTTTGGCGAAGCTGGTCCAAGGATCCCGCCTTTCATCTACAAATGGCCATTACATATCGACAAAAGCTGAAGGAAAAAGTCAATCAAGCTGAAAGTTAATGAGATTGTTCTCCAGGTAATGTTAACTAGCTCCAGATAATGTTAACTAGGACTGTTCTGGGCCTTCTGGACTCTTTATCCTGTAATGATTTTGCAAATGGGTCGGTATCCCTTTGTGACACTCGAATGAATAATATGCCTGAAAGAAAAGGGTTATCCTCTACTTTTCACTAATTTTGTCCAGGCAACTTGCAGTCTTGACAAATGATATAACAGAATGTCCATGAGAATGTCTTTTTTCTGTGTTACGCTAGCATAAGATAACCCTTGTCGAGCAGACATCTGAGCAATTTTTTCCATTATGTTTAATTATATCTTTTGCCCTGTTGATTTGGGTCTGTTGGAATGTCTGTTATAGCATAGGATTTCTGTAGACTCTCGTTTCCTGCAGGAGTTTGTCTTTTTTTTTTTCACTTTTTTGCCACATGTAGTTTGCAGTTTGATATGGGAAACCCCTCTCTTAATGCTAGTTGATTTCAACCAGCCATTGGATTAACTTTTATTTGAGGGCTATGATAGGCTTTAGATTGTTCAGTTGCATCTGAGAATTGTGTGCACTCGGGGGACAAATCTGAGCTCTTTAGATAGTGGATCTGGATGGAAGTTGTTGAATTAAATTTGAGGAATATGTGTTGAGGTGCTGCTGATACGAATAGCACTGCATTTGTGCCTGTATCATTGCATGTATTTTTTCCTCTTCCCCTATCCGTGAACTAATTTTAAGAATGGAGATGTAAAAGCTCTATTGTTTCACTTCAGAATCAGCAAGTGCATCATCAGAGAAATGCGGTTTGGATTTGCTTTTGGTTTCAGTTCCAAATGATGCGCTCTATTTTCACGGAGGTTTCATGTCCTCTCGTCTGACTTCTTTTGCCACCTTGGTGCTGTTTCACCAACATAGCTGTCACCTTTTGATGTGATCCTATCTGCTGTTATGTGTTTAATTGAACTCATGTAAATCATACTGGCTTGATTGTTACATATTATTGTTTAATGTGGGTAGTCCTATTGACATGTGCTAGCATTCTTTTTATTTTGTAAATTTATGTATGACATTGAATAAATGCATTTGCTGATTCAAATGCTGATGTTGGTCTGACTATGGCAGGTGCATTGGCAGGAAACTCTCAGAGGCTTTGTTGCGGGAATACTTACTACCCATAGGGTTCTTATAGCATCTGTAGATCTTGATGTGCTGGCAACCAGTTCTACCAGATTTGACAAAGGAATGCCTGCAATATCCTAATTTAGATGCTTTTCAATTAGCTGTCTTGCTCTTGGCTACATGTGCAGTAGGGTTCATTGTTTTCATGTGTGCATATCATGAACATATGTTCTTAACTTGGCTATACTTTAGATCTATTTTATGGGTTGGGCCTGCACTTCTCTTTTCCACAGCCAGTTCAGTTAGCGTGCTTGGCTGGGATGGGAAAGCAAGGACCATTCTCTCTATCAGTATGCCTTATGCAGGTGCTGAGTTTTGTATTTTTAGCATGTTTTGAAATTTCCGACGTTCTTTGAAATTTATATTTCAGCTTTTGATTTTTACTGTCACTGTACGTCTGACGCCAGGATGATCTTCCTTTCCAGTTTTGGTAGGTGCTTTGAATGATAGGCTGTTGCTGGCTACACCTACTGAAATAAATCCTAGACAGAAGAAAGGAGTTGAAATTAGGAGCTGTCTTGTTGGACTTCTTGAACCTCTTCTCATTGGATTTGCCACAATGCAACGACACTTCGAGCAAAAAGTTGACCTTTCTGAGATACTATATCAAATAACGTCAAGGTACTCAACCCTGATGGTACACCGTCTGGAGTGGAAATTTACATGGTATTGCTAAATGGATTTGCATGAGAATCCTGATAATGCCTGACATGTAGTTTCCTTTTTGGGTACAAAGGTTTGACAGCTTGCGTATAACTCCGCGATCACTCGACATCCTCGCAAGAGGTCCTCCTGTTTGTGGGGATTTAGCTGTATCACTCTCCCAAGCAGGTCCACATTTCACACAGGTTTGCTAAAGATGGTATTCGAATTTTATAATAATCAATCATCTTAGTACCTATCCTGTTTATTTGCTGTTTTTGCTGTCTAGGTCTTGAGGGGAATGTACGCAATTAAGGCCCTCCGATTTTCTACGGCTCTATCAGTCTTGAAGGATGAGTTTTTGCGTTCGAGAGACTATCCCAATTGCCCTCCAACTTCTCATTTGTTCCATCGTTTTCGACAATTGGGATATGCCTGTATCAAGTGAGTAGACATAAGCACCTAGTTGGGAACTTCATTTTTCTTGAGAAATGTTGATTACATGTCATTCCTAATAATTTATTTCAATTTCTACAATTCTTCAAGTCCACTTGTACTGTCAGTTTCATTGTTGTGCTTTTAATTATCTTGATCCAACATGAGCTCCCATATACGCCAGATTAATAATAATTAATATGGTAATTTATAATGGATTTCCTGTTGACATCTATTGTTCTCTTGGTTTATTCTTTGGTCTACATGCTTGGATTTGTGAATCCTATCGGCATGAATGAGGTTGTTACTTGGAATGTGTGGAATGTTTGTTTAGGCCGTGAAGATTTGGTTCTGGAAGAAATGGCTTGTTGAGCTTGACTGCCAATAGTGTGACAAGTGAAACGTTGGATGGCTTTTATTCTGGAGTGGTTTTGAGTTGGAGATGTTATCTCTAATTCCTTTGCAGTTATATTCCATACAGCATGGTGATAAACATATCATACACGTGTATTCTTCGTTACTCTAAATAATACTTAGACTGCTTTACAAAAAGATGAATGGAATTCAATTTCTACTTGATCTTGCTACTTCTGTTTAACATTGCTAGGTGATACATTTCATTCTTCAAGAATTTCTCTGAGAAAATATCTGAAAAGTGGTTTGAATCTTTGATGTATACTGGAAGCTTTATTTATCAACAAACATTTGCCTTGTCTTTCATTAACATGAATATTGACTTCGCGACCTTAGATACTGATTATTGTCAAGCTTATGAGTAGTATTGATTGGTTCACATGGTTGAATTCCATGGTATACGTATTTAGGTTGGCAATGGTAGCCCTTTCTAAATATCCATAATCTTGTCCCATTCATTGCTTTAGCATATGGGTCCCCTAGATAATATATTCTGACACTTACATGTCGTGTATACTGAATGGTGTATTGAAGGGATGATTTTGCACTTACGGGGCCATTTACTTGTGCCTGCCTTCAGTTGCTAATAAAGAATTGACATGCAGATATGGTCAGTTTGACTACGCAAAGGAGACTTTTGAAGTCATAGCTGACTATGAAAGTATGCTGGATCTCTTTATATGCCACTTGAATTTCCCAGTGCCATGCGACGCCTTGCTCAGTCCTTTGGAGGAAGATGGTGGCGATTCAAAAATCAGGCGATACTGTGAACGAATTTCAAAATTCGTTCACAGTATCGCCTGATTTCTGAATCGCCACCATCTTCCTCCAATTTCTGAGCAAGGCGTCGCATGGCACTGGGGTTCAAGTGGCATATAAAGAGATCCAGCATACTTTCATAGTCAGCTATGACTTCAAAAGTCTCCTTTGCGTAGTCAAACTGACCATATCTGCATGTCAATTCTTTATTAGCAACTGAAGGCAGGCACAAGTAAATGGCCCCGTAAGTGCAAAATCATCCCTTCAATACACCATTCAGTATACACGACATGTAAGTGTCAGAATATATTATCTAGGGGACCCATATGCTAAAGCAATGAATGGGACAAGATTATGGATATTTAGAAAGGGCTACCATTGCCAACCTAAATACGTATACCATGGAATTCAACCATGTGAACCAATCAATACTACTCATAAGCTTGACAATAATCAGTATCTAAGGTCGCGAAGTCAATATTCATGTTAATGAAAGACAAGGCAAATGTTTGTTGATAAATAAAGCTTCCAGTATACATCAAAGATTCAAACCACTTTTCAGATATTTTCTCAGAGAAATTCTTGAAGAATGAAATGTATCACCTAGCAATGTTAAACAGAAGTAGCAAGATCAAGTAGAAATTGAATTCCATTCATCTTTTTGTAAAGCAGTCTAAGTATTATTTAGAGTAACGAAGAATACACGTGTATGATATGTTTATCACCATGCTGTATGGAATATAACTGCAAAGGAATTAGAGATAACATCTCCAACTCAAAACCACTCCAGAATAAAAGCCATCCAACGTTTCACTTGTCACACTATTGGCAGTCAAGCTCAACAAGCCATTTCTTCCAGAACCAAATCTTCACGGCCTAAACAAACATTCCACACATTCCAAGTAACAACCTCATTCATGCCGATAGGATTCACAAATCCAAGCATGTAGACCAAAGAATAAACCAAGAGAACAATAGATGTCAACAGGAAATCCATTATAAATTACCATATTAATTATTATTAATCTGGCGTATATGGGAGCTCATGTTGGATCAAGATAATTAAAAGCACAACAATGAAACTGACAGTACAAGTGGACTTGAAGAATTGTAGAAATTGAAATAAATTATTAGGAATGACATGTAATCAACATTTCTCAAGAAAAATGAAGTTCCCAACTAGGTGCTTATGTCTACTCACTTGATACAGGCATATCCCAATTGTCGAAAACGATGGAACAAATGAGAAGTTGGAGGGCAATTGGGATAGTCTCTCGAACGCAAAAACTCATCCTTCAAGACTGATAGAGCCGTAGAAAATCGGAGGGCCTTAATTGCGTACATTCCCCTCAAGACCTAGACAGCAAAAACAGCAAATAAACAGGATAGGTACTAAGATGATTGATTATTATAAAATTCGAATACCATCTTTAGCAAACCTGTGTGAAATGTGGACCTGCTTGGGAGAGTGATACAGCTAAATCCCCACAAACAGGAGGACCTCTTGCGAGGATGTCGAGTGATCGCGGAGTTATACGCAAGCTGTCAAACCTTTGTACCCAAAAAGGAAACTACATGTCAGGCATTATCAGGATTCTCATGCAAATCCATTTAGCAATACCATGTAAATTTCCACTCCAGACGGTGTACCATCAGGGTTGAGTACCTTGACGTTATTTGATATAGTATCTCAGAAAGGTCAACTTTTTGCTCGAAGTGTCGTTGCATTGTGGCAAATCCAATGAGAAGAGGTTCAAGAAGTCCAACAAGACAGCTCCTAATTTCAACTCCTTTCTTCTGTCTAGGATTTATTTCAGTAGGTGTAGCCAGCAACAGCCTATCATTCAAAGCACCTACCAAAACTGGAAAGGAAGATCATCCTGGCGTCAGACGTACAGTGACAGTAAAAATCAAAA
Source organism: Psidium friedrichsthalianum (assembly GCA_019149425.1). Classification (NCBI taxonomy): domain Eukaryota; kingdom Viridiplantae; phylum Streptophyta; class Magnoliopsida; order Myrtales; family Myrtaceae; genus Psidium; species Psidium friedrichsthalianum. Next base: position 14,780 of record JAGVVM010021038.1, on the reverse strand, counting down.
GCTGAAATATAAATTTCAAAGAACGTCGGAAATTTCAAAACATGCTAAAAATACAAAACTCAGCACCTGCATAAGGCATACTGATAGAGAGAATGGTCCTTGCTTTCCCATCCCAGCCAAGCACGCTAACTGAACTGGCTGTGGAAAAGAGAAGTGCAGGCCCAACCCATAAAATAGATCTAAAGTATAGCCAAGTTAAGAACATATGTTCATGATATGCACACATGAAAACAATGAACCCTACTGCACATGTAGCCAAGAGCAAGACAGCTAATTGAAAAGCATCTAAATTAGGATATTGCAGGCATTCCTTTGTCAAATCTGGTAGAACTGGTTGCCAGCACATCAAGATCTACAGATGCTATAAGAACCCTATGGGTAGTAAGTATTCCCGCAACAAAGCCTCTGAGAGTTTCCTGCCAATGCACCTGCCATAGTCAGACCAACATCAGCATTTGAATCAGCAAATGCATTTATTCAATGTCATACATAAATTTACAAAATAAAAAGAATGCTAGCACATGTCAATAGGACTACCCACATTAAACAATAATATGTAACAATCAAGCCAGTATGATTTACATGAGTTCAATTAAACACATAACAGCAGATAGGATCACATCAAAAGGTGACAGCTATGTTGGTGAAACAGCACCAAGGTGGCAAAAGAAGTCAGACGAGAGGACATGAAACCTCCGTGAAAATAGAGCGCATCATTTGGAACTGAAACCAAAAGCAAATCCAAACCGCATTTCTCTGATGATGCACTTGCTGATTCTGAAGTGAAACAATAGAGCTTTTACATCTCCATTCTTAAAATTAGTTCACGGATAGGGGAAGAGGAAAAAATACATGCAATGATACAGGCACAAATGCAGTGCTATTCGTATCAGCAGCACCTCAACACATATTCCTCAAATTTAATTCAACAACTTCCATCCAGATCCACTATCTAAAGAGCTCAGATTTGTCCCCCGAGTGCACACAATTCTCAGATGCAACTGAACAATCTAAAGCCTATCATAGCCCTCAAATAAAAGTTAATCCAATGGCTGGTTGAAATCAACTAGCATTAAGAGAGGGGTTTCCCATATCAAACTGCAAACTACATGTGGCAAAAAAGTGAAAAAAAAAAAGACAAACTCCTGCAGGAAACGAGAGTCTACAGAAATCCTATGCTATAACAGACATTCCAACAGACCCAAATCAACAGGGCAAAAGATATAATTAAACATAATGGCAAAAATTGCTCAGATGTCTGCTCGACAAGGGTTATCTTATGCTAGCGTAACACAGAAAAAAGACATTCTCATGGACATTCTGTTATATCATTTGTCAAGACTGCAAGTTGCCTGGACAAAATTAGTGAAAAGTAGAGGATAACCCTTTTCTTTCAGGCATATTATTCATTCGAGTGTCACAAAGGGATACCGACCCATTTGCAAAATCATTACAGGATAAAGAGTCCAGAAGGCCCAGAACAGTCCTAGTTAACATTATCTGGAGCTAGTTAACATTACCTGGAGAACAATCTCATTAACTTTCAGCTTGATTGACTTTTTCCCTTCAGCTTTTGTCGATATGTAATGGCCATTTGTAGATGAAAGGCGGGATCCTTGGACCAGCTTCGCCAAACCAATGCTGTTCCCATTTGAAGCAAACATCAAAGTTGACTCTGCACATCAATCCAGATCATGTAAGAGCATCTAACATGCTATATGAATGAAAAGGCAAATTTCACTGGTCAGATACCTATAGGAGTCGTAAAAATTCTATCAACTTCAGTTTCAAACATGAATGGAAGAGGGCCTTGAACAGAACCAACAATAGTATCTGCAGATTGGCTTTGCTCAGCACTAGAAGCTTCCTTCTTCTGATTATCAGCTTCTAGCAAAGTTCCCCCTGGTAGTATAAATAAAGAGAGTCCAGATTTGTCGTCGTCAAGTACTGCAAATTGATTCTCATTCGGACCAACAAATGCAGCATCTAGACCTGAAAATTTCGGAAATAAATGATCTAAATCAGTCTATGGCTTTTATATCCATGTACATAAAGTAAAAGCTTTGGAAATTGGAAAGACAAACCTTTGACCGAGCTCCCCTTACTGTTAGCAGCCTGACTATTAGTATTTTCCCAGTAAAGGAAAACTTCACTTGCAGCGCCTCTGAACTCATAAACAATGAGAAAAAGATGCTGCTTTACACTGTACATTATACGCGCTGGATAGTGATCTGCACTCCCAGGGATCTGCAATTAAAATTACATATCATATCAATTATAAGATGACAAGTTTCTCAGAGCCATTAGCCTAAGACGATCGCCAATTCAAAAGTATATTCCTGATGCTAGGGATTTATATTGCTTCTTACCGATTTTTGAAGTTTCTTGTAGATAGAATCTGTCCCAGAACAAAGATTGTAAGCCATGAGGTTTAGGTCATCTACATAAAAAGCTCGGACAGGATAGTGAAGAACTCGACTTGCTTTACTAAAGAAATTCATCTCCAAGTGGAATGGCTGCCAAATGAAACTGGCTTCAGACAAAAATAGAATGAAAATAAATAGAGATGAAGTATCATAGACTCAAAAGTTACCTGGCAAACAGGAATATCTTTCAGAGGATGTTTGGCATTGGAGATGGTAATAAGGGGTAATCGAGAAATAGGAGCACTTTTTGCATGACCTTCCATGAAATGCTGCAACAACATACCAATGAGTAGTATGAACAACAATTAATACAACAATTGAAACACCATGCTTTTCATCTTAAGAGAAAAATACACAGGCTAATTAATGCTCTCTGATAACGTGGACAAACATATATTACAGAAAAACATCAAATTATGCCCGCAAATTTGAATTCTTTTCTAGTGTGAAAAATAATAGAAACGGATACAACCACTTATTGGAAAACGTAAAAATGTCATCATTTCCTGATAAAAATACAAAGAAAGTTGATGTTCAAGGGTGTTGTCAATACAAGTCTGAAGCATTAAACAGCCAAGGCCTGATAAACATTTCAATATGCTAAAAGTAAACACAGAAATTTAGAGTTGATTTCTTTGGGTATTAAAACAAATTCCCAATCGAGGCCTACCAAAAAATGAAAACTTCCTTGCATGGGTTACACTCAATGAAAGGTCTTTAGAGGTGCAAATTTTTGGCTATTTATCAAAGACAGTGCAGCCAGCTGACTTCGGAACTGAAATCTAAACTAAGTATGCTCCATTCATCAAGGGCAACATATTCTCATTCATACTAGGAGACACTACACCATGATTCAAAGTGCAAAAACACAAAATGCAGCACTCAGATAAACCAACTTAGTTGATTTTGTGCTTTGGCAAATCTTAGAGAGTAGGATCTTTGATCTATGTCTATAACTCTGAGTGTGGTCAAATAACGAAATGGGAAGCACAGAGACAACAAGCAGCAGCCAACAATTACTACCACATGCATTAACCATCCTTTTCAAGGACATAACAAGACCTACCAATAACTGGAAGAAAAGACAATTTAGTTGTCCAGTACATGGTCACACCCGCAATAAGCACTTCCGAACATGGACAGTAAAAATGCAAGGTGCCCTTTTATACATATTACAAGTTGGAATACTCGTCATCAGTAGAATCAAAAAAGCACACATCACAATCCAGGAACTTGATTTACCCCACAGGGTAAAGATATATTGGTGCTCAATCAGAAGAATTGATAAAATTCATGTGAAGAGTTGTTCAAATTTTGGACGTTGAGGTAATTTTAACCCCTGGAACGCCAGCACAGTAACAGGGGCAAGCATTTTTAATCCACTTACCTAAGACACACCATCAAAGGAGAAGGTAATAACCACTACAGGGTTTGGCTGAGTGTCAATAAATTATACATTAGGCAGGTGTTCATCCTCGAACTGTGGAGCATGAAGAGCCCAAATAAGAACACAATTACTAGTAATTGCAGTAATTGTATCCTTCCCCGATCCACATGAGAAACCAGCAATTTCCAACCATGATGTCCAAGTAAACTATGAGCTAGGGGTCATTGAACTCTCATTTGGGCTATTGGACCATGGTGGCCAGTACTCCATAAAATACAAGAATGTAGAGCAACACTCCTACAACAGAGCGGTATCTACAATGCCATAGAGTATTTTGGACGCAAGAAGATTTATTTATCTAAAACCTCCACACCTCAGCCATACACATCTATGTAAAGTGTGATTACACAACCACATAAGACTATGTTATACAGCCCAACCATGGTTCAAAAATCTGGAAAGCAGAAAAGGACTCATGTCTCGGCAGATACTTCTTTTCATCATACTGTGTAACTTGGAGATTATCCCTTATAAGGTATTATTAAAAGATCATCAATCCCTAATGAAATGGATGTAGCAGTGGCTTGCTAAATGCAATAACTTTGAATCAGTGTTGTATTTTTTAGCATGCTTTTCCTTTTGCTCTCTGCTCTTATATATTCCTCATGTGGTGAACGATTTTTTCAATAAATTCATTGGTTATAAAAGGACTGGCAAAGAAAAACAAAGACCAAGGGAGAAGACTCCAACATGCAGCCACACACTGCTAAATTAGTTAGCTGAGGTAAAAGTCCATTAGATATTTATGTAGTAGAGCACAGAGAACTGAGAGAAATAATCAACATGAATCCACAATAGATTAAAGCAAAGAAGCCACATACGCTATAAAGAAACGCCTTCCTTGCAATGTCTGAAATTGTAAGGTGACTTTGACTGGAAGAAAGATCAAAAAGAAATTAATCATTGGACAAAGATAAAGAATAGAATTAAATGATTTCATGAACAGATAAGCTCATGTAACAGGGCATATAAAAAAGTGCATGGTGGGAGAATTTCTGGACTCACCCTTTCAAGTGATGCTCTTGCAATTGTGCTTGAAGTTGATGCTCAGCCAAGATTCCAGAGGAACCCAAGGAGGAAAGTTTCTCTTTCAATACGGAGGCTGCACATCACTTACGAAGTATTAGCTCATATATTAAAAGGTAGAATAAAGGTACTAGCCATTACCACTGAATATATTACCTGATGGCAGTATAAAGACGATAAACGATTAGATGTATTTTCAGGATGCACTTTAAGGATTTCAGGAAAGTAGCTGAAAATGGTTTATAATTTTACTAAAACATCCAAAAGCAAATATTTCAGAATGCATTGTTTGAAGATAAGTTCACTAATCCCACAGAGGAAAATTGTACAACAAGTAGGCTCCATTTGTTTCGCAAAAAATGAGACATTCTGGAAAATAATTTTCAGAAAGCCATTTTCTAGGAAAACGAATATCTTCCGGTGTTTGTCTAAAACCTGAAAATAAATAGGAAAATATTTTCCGAAATTTTGCATGGACAAAATTACTGAAAAATTCAAATTTTTAATTTTTAATTGTTTTCTTTTCTTTTTCTTTTTTTTTTTTGTTTCTTCCTCTACCGGTCACCGGCAAGCTCGAGCCTCGCCGGCCTTGGGCGAGCTCATCCCTCACCTCTGGCCAGTCGCCGGCCATCACCGTTGCTAGCGACCGGCCAAGGAAGAAGGAAAAAAGAAAGAAAAGAACAAAAAAAGGAAAGGAAGGTGACGGAATGCAAGGAGGAATGAAGAGAGAGGACCCGTCCTCACCTGTGACCAGTCGCCGGCCGTCACTGTTGCCGGCAACAGGCTGAGGAAGAAGGAAAAACGAAAGAAAAGAAAATAAAAACAATTAAAAAGGAAAGGAAGGTGAAGGATTGCAAGGAGGAAAGAAAAGAAAGGACATCATTTTTACCCACTTTTGAAGGTGTTTTTTCCATTGACCGAAAATATTTTTCTTGACTAGTATATTTTCTGTGAACTAACCGCCAGACAATCCGGAAAACTTCTTTCCTGGAAGTTGTTCCCCATGAAACAAACGGAGTCTTGGAACTAAAACTTAACAACAAATGGGACTCAGTTCATACGGATAGAAGATACGTTAAATCATCCCACAGGGTGACAGAGAGGGACTTGAAACTTGAACCTAAATCTGATGCCTAGAGCTGTCAGCAGTAATTGCCAAGTAAGCCCACTCCTTTTCTTGGTAAAAGCACACATGTTTCCTCAAATAAGGAATTTGAACATTCAAAGGCTGTCCATAAGTTAGACCAAACATTCACCAAAGAAGCACGTTGTCGATAAATATAGCTCGTGACAACTAAATTGACTGAAAACGCTAGAAAAGCATCAACACTATACAATATCCAAAGATCCAATAATAAATTGAGAGAAGGATAAATCAACTTATGCACAGATGAGCATATTCAGCAGTTGCAAGAAGATTATAAGCATGAGAATCTCAATGTATGGAATAACAAGAAAATAGGTCAAACAGTATGTCAATATTAAATATTAGAGATCACCTGAAGACCCCCTAGCACTTTGTAGAACTGCAAAGAGTTGCTTCCTTCCCTCCCGAGTGTATGCAGCCCTACTTTTCGGGTTGTCAATGCTTGCCATACTCTGTCAATGACAAAACGAGATTCATTTCACAAGTCCAATCACGAAACTTCAGTAGTAAATAAGTTGATGGCTACACGTAACTGCAAAGAGAAGAGTGGCCAAATTCAATTTGGGGTGCACTTCTAACGCTCTAATCCGTGGTAAGGGATACACCGTTTCTCCCCCTTGTTGAGATAAGATGTTGGGGATATCGATTGATTCTATTGCTGCAGCAAAAATCAAGAAGACCGTGAGCCAATGCAGATCAGAATGCACATATGAAGGTAGATGCAGGTCAGAGGGGACTATAGAGCATCAGTTATTTCAGCTCCAGCACTACAACAGTCGACAACAGCATCAAAGTTGCACAAGTCAAGAACTAATGAAGAAAATGAAAATACATCTTTGGAACACAAGACATTAGCAGTCTGGATTCTGCAACACTACAAATAATATTTTCGGCAGAATATTGATTAACCGTTAAAAATGCATGAAGATTATGGAGCTTTTACCTATGACTTGCAAATTAGACTAAATGTAGTAGAAATTATTATACTTTCCTCATCCAACTGATAATTTATAGATCAATACTGGATCGTCCTATCATGCAGATAACCACTCTGTTCACATAAAGAAGCAAACCACACTCAAGCTGACTTCTTATCGATGCAAATTTGGTTTTTGGGTTAACACCCGGAAGACTCACAATCCAAAAACAAGCAGCTTTCACCCACAGAATGGGGGATATTTTAGCAACCAGGGGATCAAGAACCCATTATTTCAATATCCATGAGAAAGAGCCTCTTCACAACTTTGAATATCAAAAGCTAGTCAACATGATGCAGGTAAAAAAAAAAAAGAAAAACTAGAATACTTACAGAGCTACCTGCCAAAAAAGCCAGTGCAAATATTATCCACCAAGTAACAAAACATAACGTTCAATCCACAACACAACTAGCACCATCCAACAGACTCCCACAATATTCAACAAATACAAACTGAATTCCCAACCCAAATCATCACATGGTTTCAATGTTCAAAGTTCTGTTGCATAATCTCACATGTAAAGTGTGAAATCATTGCCAGCATTTGAACAGGTTGATCTAAGAAATTGCATGTTCCACTATTTTGATGTTGTGAAATACATGAACCCACATATCTGAAATACCTGCAGCTTCAAAAAAATTTGCCTGCATGGGTGGTCTGTTTGGATTAAGGTTCACACGTGTTTTCCAGACTTGAAGGTTCCCATCCTTTGAAAGTGTGACTAGCAGCCGCGGCGTTGAAAGCCAAGAAATTGAAATAATTGGTTGAGAACCCACCTGCGTACTGGTCACACGTAATTGAAATAATGCGCCCAGGTCAGAAATTGTTACTGAGGCCAAAAAATTCTAAACAAAATGTTACAAATGCAGTAAGATTAGTCACCACTAATCCAGAAAGTACCACACAATCATGAATAAATTAGAAGAAAGTACTGCAACCTTGTTACAATATCATGGAGGACCCCAGCATTTTTCTTTTTTTTCTTTGGCCTAGAGGACCGATCATTTGAAAAAGATATTTCTATATCAAATTGCAACAAGTCCAGATCATAATAACAAGTCGTGAAGCATTATACGCCAGTTTCCTAGAGACACTAAATGTACCATGACTTTCTCATCCACATTCCAAAAAACTCCACCTAGCATATTATCCAGGAAATTATGACCCTATTAAATTCTCCAAATATCAAGATATTCAATCTTCTGAAAGCTAAGATTTAAGGAAATGTCTCCCTTCTATTGCGATTGATCTTCTGTACATAAGTGGATCTCCTTGGTGCTTCATCAACTTACCCATATAAAAGAACTTCATTGATGTCATATCTAAGGATAGAACTTTGAAATACCAATGGGTAGAGCTTTAATAATTTCATGGTAACAAATCGTACTGCAAACCAATAGCTATGAGCAAAAATATAACTCGCATATTAAATATTCGGGTTCATATATATAAGTAACCGGACCATTACTGCTTCTTCACTTCTAAAGCTTGAAACATGCAAATTTGGCTAGTTTTGAGATGTTATAAAAGAAAGATTAGTCATTGTACATAATGTACATCATGCATGTTCACTACACACATTGCCATAAGATTTTGCTTCTGAGTATGTGATCATGCTTCATAAATGTCAACTTCTAGTAAATTCACAGACCTAGAATTACACTTGATTGACTGGAATTAAGACCTGCTTCACTCAATGATGCGCCCACAGAGGTAAAAAGAGGCAACAATCAATAAATGGAAAAGAATCAGAAGCTGAAGGTAGACCAAGGATGATTTTAACATTAATAATTCTTGTGAATGACAAGATTGAACAAAATGTCGTTTTTATTTAAACCAGAGGTGCTCAGAAAATTGATATCCTACAACACATTAAATAAACAGCGTGGGTACATCTATTGGCTACTTTTCTATGGACTCATTGGATGCGTCTCCATCATTGAGTTACCAAATTAATTATCCAAACGAAAAAGATATCCATACATAGGGAGTATGAAACCTAACTTCCCTACACTTGATTGGTCCCTATAAAATGTAGTAGTAAAAAACCCCTTCAAAACCCACCCCCCCCCCCCCAACCAGGGGGGAGAAAAACACTCTCTGGAGGGTGGAATGTATAATGCAAGCTCATTAATCATTATTTGAAACCCTAACTACCACTTAAAGTATCCTCGTTCCTCAATATAATCCCATAATGTATTTCCCTGCTGCCAAAGCGGATTAACTTATAGTCCTTGTCAACATGGTATCTTTGTTTAACTTGCAGGTCGTGTGGTTCTGCTTAGTTTCACAGGAATCCTAAGCTCCTTCATTCTAGGACTTCCCTTCGCAATTAATTTATCAACATCTGCAATCTGTAACAAACTAGAATAACTGGCTAAGGCGATTTTACTGGTGCTTTGGGTTCAACTGGAATATTTAAACCCAAAGATGTCACTAAAGGGAAACAGGTAAAACAACAAGATGTCATCAAGGAAATTGATGTAATATACCCCCAACCGAATTGAACTGAACCAACCACAATCAACTCTGATTAAGATGCAAAAGACAACTTTGACTATTATGATGACGACAACAATGGTGATGGAGAAAGGAGATGAACACAGAACGTCTTATTTCCGTTGCAATATGCTTCCATGAAGCCACATTAACTACCAAGGAGCAAGTAGACAAGTTGAATTCCTAATGAACCAGCCCAAATAACCAAACTGGTCTAAAACGCAACCAAAAATTCTGAGAACGTATGACCAGTTTGGTTCGTGTTTTCAAGCCTCCAAACTTTTCTAAACAACCCTAAAAGTCGGTCTCGACATATTTATGATAATATAAATGTGCCATTGAAAAGGTGAATCCCCCAAAGCATAGCAAATGACCACAATGCACCACAAGTAAGAACTTACATTCCAATCATAATAGGTCTCTCGGTGGAGACATCCCATGCCAATAGTGTGCCCCGTCTATCACCAACAAAAACCCATTCTAAAGTCGGATGAAAAGCGAAGGCACCAGCTCCAAGGAGCTTGATAGTATTATCAACTGCAATGAAAGCAAAGCCAGTTAAAGCCATACTTTAAAATATCAAAAAGGTCGCACAGTGGAATGGGCACTCACGTTGTAATGTGTAATGAACAGCATATGTATGGATATTGTAAGCTCGAATCAATCCATCAGCATAAGCTACATACTGAAGTTGGGAAAAAAAAAAAGTAAGTATTCAGCATCAGCAGTCCCTGGGAAGGAAAAGGACAGAAAGATCTTTCAGATGAAAAAAAAGAGAAAAAAAAGAAAAACAAGATGTTACCAGGACAGGAAGGCGAGGATGGCAAGCAAGATTGACAATAGGTTTCTTCAAGTCTGTCTTTATTTTTGTTGGTGCCCTACCTCCTTCAACAGTTCCAACAACTACAAGCAGGTGCCCGAAAAAAACAAACATTATTAATCCAAATCAATCAGTAAGGCCACAACAATGATTTATTTGCTCTGTCAGAATCATAATATTAAAGAGTAATTCTAAGGCTCTGCACATGAAATGACAGTTCTGTCACTACAATTTGGAGATTATAAAGCTCAATCAGAAAGTAGCTCAGAAGTTAACAGATGACTGTTTAAGTGGCATTTGTGCTTTATCTTTCTTTTGTTGCTTTTTTGGGACCTTTACCGGGATATTTCAAATAAAGCTCATAGAACCCAATTGGCGATGCCCTTGACAAGGATCGCAACTTCAGAACTATTCCCTAGAACCCTTTCTGCTAAAGAACAAAAGACCAACGTGATCCTCATACAACAGCTTAAAAACTTATGCAACCATATATCCATGCAGCACTTCGGAAATTTTGCTAAGTACTTCTGATATCATCTTGTCTTGCACATTATACCTCAAATAAGAATACAGCAAATGAACTTCCAGAATAAAAACCAACCAAAAACAATTTGTTTTCCAGTTCTAGGAAACAAATTTCCACATTGGAGCTATGGGCATTTCAACCATGTTAAATTTTTTGATCCAAAAAAAAAAATACAGAATTTAACTAAGTGATTGCATAATGTCAAATTTTTCTGCAGCAATTCTAGATGTAGTAGAGATATCCTAGTTATCAGTTTAATCAAATATAGCCCTTTTTTCTACCAACATCAGCTCATGGCTTCACAGCCACAGCTGTGTTCCTTCCATCTCTTAATACTATTGGACAAAGATTTGTCTTTTCCAACTTCGACACTGGCCTCTTTATTCTCTACTTGCTATCTATACCCATCAAACCATCAAGACAGGGAAAAAACCTACCAATAGACTTAAAGCCTTCAATAATCCCTCACAAACCAAAGCATAAACATTCATTAGTGTTTTATAGCTAAGACCTGGTCAGATTTTTTTGCTTCTATAATATGAGTTGTATCGTGGCAGGTTATAGAACAAGAGATTGAGCTTGGCAGGGCATAAGAGACCCCTTTAGTAAGAAAGTTCGACTTTCTTGTATATTTCTTCCCAATTTGGGCTACGACTCTTGAGAGGAAAGAGTTCCCTGTTAAGACATTTACATATAGGTGGATGATAACTTTGTGCTCTCGGAATATTGTATGATATCTGAGTTTCTCTAAGCCTTAAATTCTGTTTCTATTAAATGCTTCAATAAATATGATAGACCCTCAGTTCCTTTTCTAGCACTGAGTTTCTTTAGTACATGGATTTACATCCCTTGTATTAAATACTCTATACGTGTGTATTATACCATATACCATGTGGGTGGTTGTTTGTGTGTGTGTGTGTGTGTGTGTGTGTGAGAGAGAGAGAGAGAGAGAGAGAGAGAACAGAACTAACACATAGGAGGAAAAGCATAAGGTGCAAAAACTAAACATTTCATAATGAATCAATAACTAGAGAAAATAAATAGATCAACTAACCTGTCACACTCATCCTTCGGTGAAAACCAAAAAACACAACAGGTTGCAGAGGGGTCAAGGCAAGATGGACTTCTGTATCAGAGGAAATCTTCTCCATCCTCTTTTCAGGTGAATGTAACACACAGGTCTGTTCGGAGTCAAAATCACAAGATTGAATTGTGCAGTCCTGTGAAGTAAATAAACACAATCAGTGAGGGGGAAAGAAGCACAAGTGAAACAAAACTCGGAAACCCAAAAAGAAAAACTGCTTCAAATAGGTATTGGTTACAACCAGCACTTAAGGTGAAGTGCTTAAAAAGAGAATCAAACAAAGAAGACTGCAGCATGATTTAGAGATAGAAGGTAACTAAGAGTATGAGAAATTCACAATGACTAACTCAATGAGCACTGAAAGGGAAGAGGCAGAGTCTCCTCTCGGTAACTCATGCTCATCCATGAGTAAAAAAGGAATTAAAAAATAGTAAAGCAGATACATTTGGTATATGGTAATTGTCAATAGCTAACTACTAGTTTCCTTCATGAAAACTGAAACAGATGAGCAATTGTAGATCATTTTATTGCATTTAGTTTTCAGTAAGAAGGAACACAGCAAATGTAGATTCTAGAGATGATAGTCAAAGCACTGGTCATCAGATTGTATCCTCAGTGGGGTCACAAAAGCATCGCTCCCTTCCATTGAGCTGGAAAATTAGTCATTTATGCACTCCTATTTATCATGTGAACTTTCCAAATATGTGCATCTGCATCCATGCATATGTTTGTGTTATGCATGCAATTATAAAAATGTCATGAATGGACCAAGAAAGAAAGGATCCTACACCTACATGCTCAAGTTATCATACCACCAGTCTCACACATCAAATAGACCATGTAAAGATAGTCATGCCAAAACATCCCAGATTATCATCATCATTTAGCAACTTACATATCCTAGATGCATAAAGCCATCAAGAAACTGACCTCAAGGATAGCAATTACAGCATGCCCACTAGTGGGACTATACTGCATCCGAACAACAGGAGAACCAATATCAATTGAAGAGATCTTGCTTCCAGTAATTGCATCAAATTCTGGTCGACACAAAAAATTTCAAAGATCATATTCACCACCGGGAAACAGCATGCAGAGAAACAATTTTAGGAAATACAGACATTTTCCTGAACTGCGCAAAAGGGAAGTATTATGACGTGTAAAACTTCCCTGACAAAAAAAAAGGAAAATACTTGTAGAAGATTATTGACAAAACAGGCCTCATGAAGTTAAATAATGTTTGTGTCTGGTCAATGGAAGTTTTGCCACTTCTTCCAGCATCAAGAGAGTTTTGTAACATTGTAACTTGTAAAAACTAATTTCTTTAAATGAGCCTAATGCGCAAAACTAGTCAAGAATGTGATATTATTTGCTACGAATTACAGGATGGTTTTAATAAATCATTCAGGGCATCCACAAAGTAATCTAGGAATCATTCAGTAGCTTTTTTTCAAGGTTAAGACCAACATTAGACATAAAGTGTTAAAGGATCACACATCGCTTGTTTATAGGTTTTCAAAGGGCTTAAATTCATGTAGTATCCCTCACCTATCTGCTTAAGCTTTTGGATTTGGCTTTCTAACAAAATGTAATAACATTACTTGTCCGATGTAATGTCTACCACTTGAAGCCGAATTAAACTAAGCATTGCGCAATAATTTGTTCCACAATAAGTTAGCACCCTTATACTTACGTCTTTTAATCACGAGAATAGGAGGTGGGTCAATAGGATTCCAAAATTGGGTATCCAGTACAAAATGATACCCAAAAACTGTGAAAAGTACTAGGACCACAATTCACAAGAAGGTATAAAGATCCAAGGGAAACGGATCTTCTCATTTAAGCCCCGAGGGAACAAAGAATAGTTCAATCAAATTCAAACTTCAAAAGAAGGCAGCAATTCTAGTCAACCAAACCAATAAAAGGAGAAGGTAAAGTTGGAATCATGCTCAGCCAGCACCACAATCAAAACAAACTTGGTGGCAAAAACTCAGTTTAGTGGTTAGAATGCATATGGCCAAGCTTGCATTTTTAGAGTACAAAACAAACTACCAAAGTCGTAAAGCTATGCTTTCAACCAATCTGAAAAATACAAACTATCAGCAGTCTATAAGTTAATGGGAAGCAATAGGATTAATGTAGATTGTGGCCTATCTTAATACATTAAAGTTGGCAAGTTGACTTTTCTTGACCACACGAGGGAGAATGCTACTCTCACCTCGATACACTCCCACTTTCAAGCCTTTTTAGGAAAAAGAAGCCTCTTTTATGTACTTTTCCCTGATTTCAATGCAATTGTCTGAAAAACTAATTCACTATGTACCTGGCAATAATTGGCATACAGTAGAACCACCGTATGCTGTAATTCAAGATATATGATATTACAACTCAATTTCAACACAAAGTAACAAATTTGAATTCACATTAATAGAGTTGGTGTATATATTTCTCACTTAATGTGTTGTCAATTTCTTGACATGTAACAAACAAACTGTGTTCCACAATTATTGCATGCGTATGAAAATCGTCTATGCTAGTCTTATGTTCATTGGGTGTCTTTCAAGTCATCTACATGCCTCCAATCTTAGAATATTTATATAAAAAAAAAATTCTATGACAAGTAGGTCATTGTATTTCACTAGATAGAAACTACCCAGGAAACTCTTAAGAGACAAATTGAGAAATTTCATCTTCCTCAATCTGGTTGAGATAGTGAGGTACTTGAAAAACTCATTGGTAACTCCAGCCTAGTCTATTTAGCAAGATAACATGACTACTTACCTCTCTCATTAAGCGAATTCTAGAGGGTAGTGGAAAGGTAAGGAAAT